>PJEM01010524.1:0-61814 GCA_004023845.1 Helogale parvula | reverse complement strand
TGGATGGAACTCAAGGGTGTCATACTAAGTGAAATAAGTCAGGCAGAGAAGGACAGATACTGTATGTTTTCACTCATAAGTGTAACAGGAGAAACTTAACAGAGAGGATCATGGAGGAGGGGAAGGGGGAAAACTTGGGAGAGGGAGGGAGGCAAATCATGAGAGGCTCTTGAATACCTGAAACAAACTGAGGGCTGAAGGGGGAGGGGGAGAGGGCATGGAGGAGGGCACTTGTGGGGATGAGCACTGGGTGTTTTATGGAAACCAACTTGACAGTAAACTATTAAAAAAAAAGAAAGAGGGGGTTGTTGCATAAGGTGTGCAAACTAGTCCCAGATTGTTTTCCAAAGTGATTCTTTCCATTTATGTTCCCGGTAGCATGGTAAAGGTTTCTAGTTGTCCCACATTGTCCCAGTCAACATTTGACAGATTGTTTAATTTTTTGCTAATCTGCTAGGATTGTAATTATATCACACTGTGGTTTTGGCAGGCATTTCCAAAATTAGGTTAAACATCTCTTTCATATGTTTATTGGCCATTTAGGTTTCTTGTGAAATATCTTTTCAAATCTTTTGCTTATTTCCCTTTTTGGTGTTTGCTTTCTTCTTGATCTATGTATTCTTTATTCTGGTTGTGAGTCCAGGGCAGGTTTTTCTTCCTCCCCCTCATCTAGAGTGCATTTATAATCATAAACCTACAGAAGAGCTGCAAGTGTAGCAGAGGAACTACTTGCATATTCTTCATTTATGCTCACCACTTGTTAGCGTTTTGCCACATTTGAAAACAATGCAAACATCATGACATTTCACTCCTCAAACACCGTGACCTGAGAATAAGGATGTTCTTCTCCATAAAATACCATTGTCCTGCTGCCCAAGAAAATTAATAATAAGTCCATATTATCTATAGTCCATATTCACATTTTCCCAGTTGTCACCAAAATGTCCTTGATAGCGCCCCACCTTTTTTGATCTAGAGTCTCATCAAGGTTCACCTGTTAGATTTGGTCACAATGCCTCTAGTTTCTCAATTGAGAACACTCACTCCGCTTTTTGCTCTTGTTTTTTCTCTTGATCTTGACCTTTATGATAAGTCTCAGCAGTTATCTTGCCCAGTATCCCATAATCTGGATGTATCTGATTGTTTTCTGCAAGTTGTTGGCACAGACGTACAAGGATGGTGCCGTGTCTTCTGGCATCACCTCAGGAGATAAGTGATGCCGGTTTGTTTACAATTGGCGGTGCCAGCTCCGATCTCATGGTGCAGGTGGTGACAGCCAGATGTCTCCATTGTTAAGGAGCATTCTCCTTCTGTGATCAGTAAATAATCTGTAGGGTAATACCTTGGCACAACGCCGATCTCCTGTTTCCCAATAACCTTTCACCTGCCTGGATCCTTTTTCAAATCTGAGTGGTGATTTTTATGTTCTCTTGCTCTCAACTTGAAGTTTTAGTTCCTTCTTTTTTATTTCTTTAAGTACATTAAAGATCCCTGTTTTATATGCCTGAGTGCTTTGTGTGCTAGAGGTCTAGTTCTGCCTCTTGTTGTTTCTCCTGGCTCTCACTCATGGTGCCATGTTTCCTTGTTTGTTTCTGTGAGTTTTGGTTACTTGCATTTCATACATAGGGCTTTATCAATGAATTTATTCAGGCCAGTGTTGAAGGTGGGCTCCTTCTGAGAGAAATTCACAGACTGAAGCTTTGAGGACCTCCCAAAGTCGTGTAAATTAGGACTAAAGCCTGGGTGCTGGCATTATTCTGGCACCTCTGGGTGTAGGTTTACTTCTGGTTCAGTCTAACACTGAGCCTTTAGCCTTGTGAGGTCTCACCTTTATGGAGATACTCCAATAAGATTGCCCACTTCAGGAGGTTCCTATGCTTTGTCTTTCATTCGATCGTTCAGAGGCCTTGCTTGAGAACCAGAATTCTAGGTCACTAATGTAGCAAACGTCCTCAGGGCAAGCACCAGCTCCACAGACCTCACTAGGTTTAATTCTGCTTCAGTGTTGGGCGTCTGAAGGTTCTAAACTTTTTTTTCTTTTTACCAGCTTAGTGATGTACTGAAGATTTTGGTCTTTTTTATCAGCATTTTTAGTTGTTTTGTGGGCATCTATCCTGCTAGGTAGTGGTGCTTCCCTAGTCTGTGCTGGTTATGAATTTCTTAGTGCCTCTCGGGGCTGCTGGAGCTGTTCTAGGCATCCATGTGGGAGGGCTTGGGGTCCTCTTTGAGACACTCCCAGCATCCCGTGCAGCCTGTCCTTACACTCCCAAGCAGGCGGGACCCAGTCAGCTTGGGCAGCGGGGGCAGGCAAGAGCAGTGCTTGGGTATCTATTCCTGGGTGGTGGCTCCCCTGCTTGGGCCCACTTCGTGCTGTTGTTGATTCCAGGCTTCTTCTGGGACCAGTGGTCCTGTGGCAGTCAAAGGAAAGGCTTCTGTGACTGAGTGGGACCTGTTTGCAGGTCAGGCTGTGGGGCACACAGAAGTAGGGACTCGTGGTCTTTGGGTACCAGCTTCTCCCCTGGCCTTGCCTCCTCTGTGTTTGCCAGTCACTGGTTGTGTGTATGTGTTCTCCCCCACTCCGAGGAGGGACGTCCTTGGGTCCCTGTGGCTGCTGCACCTGCCCAAGGTACACATGGCTTTGTGGGATGGTAAGTGCCAAATGTACCCTGGTGCCAGCCACGCATGTCCCTTTCCACACAGGACCCTGCTGCCCCCCACCGCTCCCCACACCAGGAAGGAGGCTCTGGGCCCCTCTCCGTGGAGATGACCTTATGTAAGCCCTGCCAGGTTGCTGCTTCTAAGACAGGACGCAGGGGGGCACTGTCGTCCTCCATCCACAGGCCAAGTGCCTGAGGGGCTTTCAGGGAGGTGGGGGTGGGGTGGGGGGTTTGTAGCATCAGTTGGAAAGGCTGTCAAAGTTGCGCAAATTGTGTCAGATTGTCTTTCTTTTTAATTTTGAAAAGAATGTGTCTCTCTTTGACATCTCGAAGAGCAGGCAGAATCCAAAGTTGTGCTCGGTGGATTAAGTTTCATGTTCCTTTGCCCTCTGGGAGGAAAAGACAAGTGACAGAACAGGGAAATGAAGCAGCGGCGGGCGGCTGGTATCATGCACTGGTGTTGCACAAGGGGCTGTGGCCTCCGCTCCGGGCGGCCCAGTGCCAGGGGAGATAGGATAACGCGATTATTCTCAATTAGATTAATAAAGAATAATTAGATGTCATAAATCAAGTAATCATAGGATATTGTCATGGGAAAAATATGTAGCTAGAATTAATTAGTTTTCAAATAAAGCGTTTATTTTAATTGCTAGAAATGATGGAGCCCTTAATTGCCGATGCATCATTTTGGCCTGAACATTTTGGTTGTTGTAACAACGTGACGGGTTTGTTCCCTGCAGTTCTGGGGAAACAATAGAGGAGAACTTGATTTCATCACCTCAGACTGAGCCTCTTGCTGGTGAGGTTCTGGAAACTCCCATCAGGCCGCAGGCAGGTGGCAAGTGTGGGCTGGGCTTCGGCTGGCGCTGCCCAAGGCCCCCGTGCTGCCTGTGAATGTGTGTGTGAGTGTGCATGCATGTGCGTGTGTGTATGCATATGTGAGTGTGTGCCCTCCATGCATTTGTGCATGCACGCACTTGAACATGGTGTGTGTGCAAGTCAGGACTGCACCATGGGAGCCTCACAGAAGTGGCCTGTGGGACCCCAAGGCCTGGACTGTGAGGTGGGATGTACCCCATTCCCCAGCCCCCTAGGAACCAGAGCTTTTTTGGTGGGTTGATGTGCATTAGCAGGGTTCTCCATTCGTGGGTTTTTCCAAATCAGGGGTCCTGGAGCTGGTCACCTATTCTCATGGAACAGGCATAGCACAAACAGCCAGTAGCTTCTGAGGACCCAGTAGCGGCTCCTCTGAACTTGTCCCAAGCCCACCTGTCTGAGGGTAGCCTGGCAGGGTTTGTAGCCTTGGCCCAGAAGCATCTCCAGGCAGCTTATCTGTCTCACACCAGAGCAGGAGCCATGGGTTGTGGAGCAGTGTGGGGTCAGGTCCCTCTGCTCACAGGAGGCCATCCTTGTGTTTGCGAAGAGTCATTTGGTTCTCGGCCAAAGGTGAGAGGGGCTTTCAGGGTGAAAACCCTGAAAAAGAAAGAAACAAACAGGGATTTGGCTGTTTGTAAGGGGCATTCCCAGGGACCCCTTCCTTCTCTTTGAAACCCCTTGATGGAGGCAGGATCAAGGAGTAGAGTGGCTGCCTGGGGTCTCTCAGCCCTAACCCTCAGTCCTAACCCTACTTCCAGCCTTCACACGGTCCAGGCCTCAGCCAGCCTAATGCTGGCAATGACCTCCCACCAGGTCTCTGCAGCATTTCCCAGGTTCCCGTGGCCCCCAGATGCTCGGGTCACTGCCTGCCTTGTGCTGTCTTGGTGACTTGAAGCCCCCTGGCTTGCAAGTCCCCAGCTGCCTTGACAATGGCATTTCTTAGGTGTTTTGAACCTTTTGCTGTAATCAAGCTACTCCTGGCTGTCTTCTGAAGGAAGACAGAGAGAAGGAAACGGTTGGGATGGTTTCAAGGAGGGGAGGTCCAGGGCTTTGCCCTTGAGGGTATGGATGAAGCAGTGCCTGGACTGATCTCCTGCTGGAGAAACCTGAGCCTCTCCTGCCCCTGTGCCTGCAGGGTTGCCCGTCCTTGGCCCGCAGCCCCTCCCACATGGGCCTCCATCCTCTGCCTAGAACCCCCTCCAACCTCTGGCATTGGCCAGGGGCCCCTCCTGGAGGCGCGCTGTCTTCTCTGCTCTTGTTCTTTTCCCTGCCTGAGTTCCTCTGGTGGCCATGGCTGTGGCTGTGGCTGCGGCTGCCGCAGCGGTTGGGTGGCCTCCTCCCTGGTGGGCCAGTTGGGAAGTGTCTCAGAGCCTAGCAGGCGAGGCCCTCCTGATGAAGTTACTGCAGTTCCCCAGCAGTCTGCTCCTGGCCTTTCCCTTTCAGCCCTGCAGGGCTTGGGACCTGCAGACAGATGTGCCCCTTGGTCATCGGAGTAGGTCGCTTCTGGTCCAGCAACCACCCTTGCACCATCACTGGGTCAGGCTCAGCAGGGACACTGGGAGGCTTCTTCTTTTAGGTGGGTGAGCCCCAGCAGGCTTTAAACATAGGACCAGTGATTTGAGGAAGGGTCATTCATCTGTGATATCAGTCCTCCTGAGGAGTGGCAAGGTGACTCAGTCTCTTGCCCCTTGCCCACACACCAGTGCCTAAGCCACTCTGCCCTTTGGTGTCAGCATGGCACTAACGGCCTGGGTCTGAGTAGCCTGGGGCAGCTCACCAGACCATTCTCTTCCCTAGTTTCACCAACAGTAAATGGGGTGATGCCTTCTCTAAGGGTGGATGTGCAGGCCTTGGGGACCCAGCAGGTGGTATATTTTAGCATGTGTGAGGGAGACGGTCCTCTCCATCTTTGGGTCCTGCTCACCCAGAAACCCCACACACCTCTTGTCTGTCCAGTGGTTCATCCCTTCAATATGCACGTGCTGAGCAGCTGCTGTGTGCCTGGTACTGGTAACCAGGCCTGTGGTCTGGGGGGAGCAGACGAGCATGGCCCCTGTTCTCACTAGCTTGCTGCAGGGCCAAGGTGGATAGCATGTCCTGGCATGTCATTGCTCCATTGCTGCAAGGAGAGGAGATAGGGCTCATGACGGAAGAGGAAGACTGAATTTGCAGGATTCAGCCAGGCCCAGATATGAGACAGGCACTCCAGGTATATGGACAGCCCAAGTGAGGAGGAATCTGCCCTGGCTGGCTGCGGCCAGTGGGGTTCAGAGAGCCAGAGGGTGCAGCTGGTGGGTGGACAGGAAGGCCTGGAGGCCAGTGACAGGCTCTATGCAGGACACTGAGGGTGAGAGTGGCCTCAGAAGGGTGTGGGTGCCATTGTGCCCACCCAGAGATGGTATAGGTTGGGGCCACAGTGATGCCATTTGAGTGTAGAGGCCAATATTCAGGATGGAAGACAGGTTGAAGGGGGTGGGCAGCATCAGGGGGACTCCTGCTGCCTTCCTGAAGGATGACAGGTGTGTCCCTTATACCTTCCCTTGGTCCCCAGGTGACTGCACTCCCTCCCAGTATGGCAGCCTCACCGCTCCCACCACCCGACCCACGGTTTGTCCTCCGAGGTACTCAGTCAGCGGTACATGCACTGCATTTCTTTGGAGGAGCCCAAGGGCAGGGGCACCCGCTCCTCCTCTCAGGGTGAGTAGCTGTGGCCCCAGCCCAACCCCAGGGTTAGGCCTGGGTGAATTCAGGAGGGGGTGGGCTAGCAATGAGCTTGGTGCTCAGTTGGGGGTCCTCGTGAAAGGCTCAGGCTGCCCATCACTCGGGCACATGCCTTTTCAGAGCCCACACGACAAACTGTCCCTTGGGCAGGGAACGTGACCTCTCTGTTACAGATACCATCCAGTTTACAGTGTCGACGGCACTCTCCCCTCCCTCTCCAGAGAAGCAGACTCTGCCTGAGGGACCCCTGGGGGCTCCCAAAGGCCCTCTGCCCGCCATCCTTGAGAAAGGAGCACTGTGCCACTCTTACCCTTAGTTCACATTTACAGCTGTCACCTAAACTGAAACCAATAATGGGACGTCTGGTCCACTGGCTGTGTGGTTTCCAGGCCAGCCCTGCAGAGCATGCTGGGAATGTCCTCCACTTATGCCTCTTCCTGAGCCTATGCTTATACTTGTCAGAACAGGTCCCTGAGTGGGCTGGTGCACATCTGGAGCCTGCAGACGCGAAGGCCGGTTGCTATCCTGGACGGCCATCAGGGCCAGTGTGTGACCTGGCTGCAGACGTTGCCCCAGGGGCACCAGCTTCTCAGGTGGGTCTCGGTGGCAGTGAGTGCAGTCCCAAAGGAGTCAAGCTGTGGCCTTCACCAGGGGCCAAGAGCTTGCCAGAGGAGCCCCTTGGGGTCTCCCCCAGCTGCCAGGGCAGCCCCTGCCAGTGGCAGAGCAGTGTGACCTCTGGCCTTGGCCTACCCTGAGTGTGCTGGGTGCCTGTCACTACAGCGTCTATGACCCCTGTGCCATCTGGGCAGGTGCCCACTGAGAAGAGACTGATGAACACAGAAAGCAGCTCTGTCTGGCCTGAGTAGGCCTCTCCAGTGGCAAGAGCTGGGGGCTCGATGGCTGAGCTCAAGGCATCTCCTTAGAGGAGCCTCAACCTCCCTTCCCCAGGGCTCTGGTGTCACAACAGCTGCTCTGATGGGTGGCTACCCTCCCACGAGGTGCCTTGGACTGGCCTGTGCTCAAAACCCTCAAGTATGGCCACCCCCAGGGGTACTGGGAGTGCCACGCAAGCACCCAGGTCCATGGCATTTGGGCTGACCAGTGCAGGGTGAGCAAATGTTGAGAGTGAGGTGGGGATCTGGCACTCCTGGTAGAGGAAGCTGCATGTGCTAAAGCCACGGCAGGCCCAGCCTGTGCATGTCACGAGCGCGATGAGGAATGGTGGCCCAGAAAGGGCTGTGTTCTGGCACTGCCACCATGGCCTTGTGGAGGTGCCAGGCTGGGGACTCCAGGTGAGAGGTGGGCCAAGAGGCAGTAGGAAGGGGCAGGTGGGTGAGAGAATGAGTTTCCGTCTGTGAAGTTTAAGTGAAACTTTCCTGAATGCCCTCCGGGGCAGGTCTGCGTTCCTGCTCTAGATTTAGAGCCCAGATGGCTGGGTACCACGGTTCACAGCCCCAAAGGACGAGGCCTGTCAGGCTCCCACCCATCTTCAAAGCACTTTTGTGCCAGACATGCTGCTCCCACCACCCTGACGGTGGCTTGCAGGTGACTGACTGACTGGAGGTATCCGGGAGGGCAGTGGCCCCAGAGGTATGTGCTTGCAGAGCCATCGCAGCGCCTTGCCCCCTCCCTGGCCAAGCCGACACCCATCTCCAGTTGGTATGGAAGGCCCTCCATATAGTTGGGATCTTTCCCTGATGCTTAGAATAGATGTTGCATCCAAATACCCCACTTGCACTGGAGTTGCTGTTTGTAAACGTTCCTCTTGAGTTTTTAGCTTAGGCCGTTTGAGGCCTCCTGATCATCCGGGGCCTTGAGCTGTTCTCAGGGAACTCCCTGAGTTCTGCTCCCTGAGCTTGCCTGATGCTATGTGGGGAGTAAATGTTGGATGGTACCTCCCCTTCCAATCTGTAGGGCACTGTGGTGGTCCTGCTCTGGGTAGGGAGCCTGTGGGTCAGGAGGCCCATGGGTCAGGAAGTCCACAGCGCAGACCATACAAGTACTTGGAATGCCCAGGTGCATTTACGTTGCACTAGGGGTCGTTGCACTAGAGCACCAGCTGTGTTTGGAAGCCAGATCTCTCCAAAGTGGCCCTTGAGAAAGGAAGGTACACTTTGATGTGAAGGGGAGGCCGGAGGACAGAAACCTGGGAGCCAAGCTGAATGTGAGGCGCCACCCGCATGCCTGAGGGCACACCTGTGCCAGTGACAGCCACCTGGGTGGGTCTGTTTCCTCCCTTTTTCATTGCAAACTGTGCATACTTAGAGAAAAGTGCACAGAACAAGTTTACAGACCATTGTATTATTGCAGAGTGGACACCTGGGTAACCATTCCAGTCAGGAAGCAGAACACTGCCAGCCGTGACGTCTGCCCCGTCCTCAGGAGGCAGCCCCCTGCACCTTGTTCTTACCTTACCATCTGAATGTGCATCTCTGAAAAGCATGGAGTTGTTATGTCTGTTTTTTTTCTTAACTTAAAAAAAAATGGAGCCATACAGAACAGCTTCCTTTGTGTATGACTTCTTCCACTCAGCTTTACTTTGTGAGATCCACCACCGTGCTACACAGTGCGTTATGTGGGTTTTTTTCTGTGTGGTGTTCCACTGGATGTGGTGTGTGTACACCCAGATTATTTACCATTCTGCTGTCAGTGGGGATCTAGGGTGTCCACTTGGGGCTGAGAATGCGGCTTGGGAAGGCTCCTCTCTGGGGCAGTCAGTTAAGTATCCAACTTTTGATCTCAGCTTAGGTCTTGATCTCAGGTTTGTGAGTACAAGCCCCTCATTGGGCTCCATGCTGGGCATGGAACCTACTTAAAACACACACACACACACACACACACACACACACACACACACACAAAGAAAGAAAGAAAGAAATCTTGAAAAAAAAAAAAAGAGTTCCCAACTGGGTCCCCTGGTGCCAGGTACACTGTCTGCAGGTAGGACCCAGTACCCAGAGGTGGGCCTTCTGGGCCACAGGGTGTGTGCACATTGGGCTGCTCAGAAGGTGCTCAGAGAGGCCCACCCTTTCACTGCCCCCTGGGGCCTAGGAGTTTCTGTGTGTGGCCTCATTTGCATTTTCCTGACCACTTAACGAGCCAGCCCTCTTCTGTGGTTGTTAGTCACTGGGCTAAAGTCTCCCTTAAATGCACCTTTCTTTACTGGATTGACGATCTTTTTCTTTTTGAGAGTTCTTTGTATTCTGGATATGGTTGATACTGTTACATCACCAGTTACTTTGCCCACATGGTAGCTTACAGTGGCAGAAGTTAGCCACTGACATGGAGTCACATCTGCTATCTTTATGGCTGGAGCTTCCCTCTTGTTCCTTTCGGCCCACTCTTCATCTGGAATTGCCGGTTGGTGTGGATGAGCCTTCTTTGTTTCCATCTGGATACCCGGTGGTCCTGTCCCCCCTGCCCTTATTTCCCCTCCAAGGTCAGTGACAGGGGCAGTTGAGGAAGTGGATAGTGGGGAGTGGCTTCCAGGCAGGGGTGTTGGAGTGGCATGCCCAGCGGCCAGAGAACAGGGTGATGGGGGCGAGGTGACGGGAGGCTGGGAGACTGGCTGCATTGTGCCAGCAAGTTTGTCGGGGGAGCATGGCATAAATACCTTGAGGAAGAACAGGAGGCAGGTTTTTCCTGTCAGAGAAGGAAGTCACAAACCTGATGAGGAGGAAGTGGGGAGGAAGAAGTCTCAGGGCATCAGCATGAACTTGTGGCATTTTGAAAATATATACACAAAGATAGATACAGGGGCGCCTGGGTGGCTCAGTTGGTTGATTGTCCAACTTCAGCTCAGGTCATGGTCTCATGGTCCGTGGGTTTGAGCCCTGCGTCGGGCTCTGTGCCAACAGCTCAGAGCCGGGAGCCTGCTTTGGATTCTATGTCTCCCTTTCACTTTGCCTTCCCCTGCCCATGCTCTGTCTGTCTGTCTGTCTGTCTCTCAAAAATAAAAACATTAAAAAATACAGAAATTCTTGTGTGTGTACATTTGCATGTATGAGTGTGCATGATTGTGTGTAAGGGGTGTGTGTGAGGTATGTTTGCATGTGTGAGTCTGTGTGTGGGGTATGTTTGTGTGTGTGAGGTATGTTTGCATGTGTGAGTCTGTGTGTGAGGTGTGTTGGCATGTGTGAGTCTGTGTGTATGTGAGGTATATTTGTGTGTGTGTGTGTGTGTGTATGGTATGTTTGTGTGAGTCTTTGTGTGTGTGTGTGGTATGCTTTTGTATGTTCATGGGAGTGTATGAGGTATGTCTGAATGTGTGAGTGTGTATGTGTGAGGTATATTTGTGTGTCTGTGTCTGAGGTATGTTTGCATGTGTGAATTTGTGTGAAGTATGTTTGCCTGTGTGAGTCTGTGTGAGATATGTGTGTGTGAGCGTGTGTGTGTGTGTAGTATGTTTTTGTGTGAGTCTGTGGGTGTGTCTGAGGTATATTTGCATGTGTGAGCATGTGTGTGTGTCTGAGGTATATTTGTGTGTGAATCTGTGTGTGTGAGATATGTTTGTATGTGTGTGTGAGGTATGTTTGTGTGTGTGAGGTATGTTTGCATGTGTGTCTTTGTGTGTGTGTGAGACATGTTTGCATGTGTGAGTGTGTGTGAGGTATGTTTGTGAGTATGTATGTGAGATGTTTGTGTGTGTGAGTCTCTGTGTGTGTGTGGTATGTTTGCATGTCTGTGTGAGGTATTTTGCATGTGTGAGGTATGTGTGTGAAGTATGTTTGTCTTGTGTGTGTATGGGGTATGTTTGCATATGTGAGTGTGTGTGAAGTATGTGTGTGTGTGTGTGTGTGTGTGAAATATGTTTGCATGCGCGTGTGTGAGGTATTTTGCATTTGAGGTATGTGTGTGAGATACGTTTGTGTGGGGGGTATATTTTTGTGTGTGAATCTGTGGGTATGTATGAGGTATGTTTGCATATGTGAGTGTGTGTGAGGTATGTTTGTATATGTGAGTGTGTGTGTCTGTGAAGTATTTGTGTGTGTGAGGTATATTCATGTGTGTATGTGTGAGGTATGTTTGCATGTGTGAGTGTGTGTGTCTGAGGTATGTGTGTGAGGTATGTTTGCATGTGTGAGTGTGTATGTGAGGTATGTTTGCGCATGTGAATCTGTGAGGTATGTTTGCATGTGTGTGTGTGAGGTATGCTTGCATGTGTGTGTAAGGTATTTTCCATGTGTGAGGTATGTTTGCCTATGTGAGCGTGTGTGTGTGTCAGAGGTATTTGTGTGCATGTGTGAGGTATGTGTGTGTGAGGTATGTTTGTGTGTGTGAGTCCGTGTGTGTGAGTCTGTGTGTGTGTGTGTGTGTGTGTGTGAGGTATGTTTGTGTGTGTGAGTCCGTGTGTGTGAGTCTGTGTGTGTGTGTGTGTGTGTGTGTGTGTGTGTGTGAGGTATGTTTACGTGAGTCTCTGGGGGGGGTATGTGTGCATGTGTGAGCGAGCCATGTGTGTGTGTATTTCCTGTCTGTTGAGAGGGCCTGGTGGCAGCAGCACCGCACGACAGTGAACACACCAGCATCCAGATCTTGGTTTGCAGTTCTCTGTCTGCACTGGAAGGAACAAGGAACAGGGGATCCTGGGGGAAATGATTTGAGGTCTGGAACACCTTGCTGATGGACATGTGTCGGAAGGACTCTGAGCCAGCCTGTAGGGGGTCCCACTGGCCGATCTGGGATGGTTTAGCACAAAAATAAATAATGAGGAGCGTAGATGACAGCCCACTGAGTAATACAGGAATGTGTAAGTCTGGAGCGATGGGGAGGGGAAAGCTGTTCTTCCTGTGGGATAGCACCTTGTAAATGAAGAAGGTGGTGGGCATGGGAGTCACCGCCCAGTGGCCATGAAGGCCTCAAGGACAGATGGGCAGCCTCACTCCGTGCCAAGGCTGAGCTGTTTGAGGGTCAGGATACAGACTGACAACTAGCGTCCTGAGTCTTTGTAAAGGTATTTTGCCTGTAACTTTGCAGTATTGAGTTGACATACTTCTCCAACATCCCATAGGTCGGGTCCTGGGTGCCCTTCCCCTTGGGCACATTGTGTCATATGTTTGTCATAGTCTGCAGTCCATCTTGGGACCCTGACACCCTGGTCTGACACACCAAAGTCTGCTCTTTGTGGGGTTGCCCTATGGGCTTGATGATGCCCACAGTCACATAGGTGCCACCCCAGGGCCACACAGGGCCTCTCTACACCCCCTGTAGGCAGTGCCCCTAGTCTTCCACATGTCATCATGCTCCCCTCTCCCCAGAACGCCCCACCAGGGGACTCATACAGAAGGTGGCCTTTGAGCTCTGGCTCCCCTCACTTAGCAGATATCCTGCAGGTGGTTGCACACGTCCCAGTTTGTCCCTGTCTGTTGCTGAGTGGAATTCCGTGGTGTGGATGCATCACTGATTGCCCAGTCTCCTGTTGAAGGGTTGCTTCCAGTTTGGCTCAGGCAGTTACGAACAGAGCTTCTGTAAACATTTGTGTATGGGCTTTTGTGTGAATATAGGTTTTAAATTTGCTTGGGAGAATTTGTGAGAGTGAGATTGCTGGGTTGTCACAGTTAATTCACAAACCGAAGAGGGTGAGCTCGTGCTTTGGCAGCGTAGGGAGTGGCAAGAAGGGCCACGAAGCTGGGAGTGGGGCAGGGGCCACAAAGCACCCTGGGCCGGGATTCACAGTGCAGCCCTGGGACAGCCCATGGCCGTGTCGGGCATCAGGCATCTTGGATGCAAAACCCTTCCTTGGCTGCAGTTACCCAGCCAGATGATTGATGCCCTCTAGGTCCCTCTCTGGAAAGCGTCCCCTGCCTGCCTTCGGGGTTTGTCTGGGTGGGACACCCAGTCTGCTCACCTTGGAGGCTCATGTCTGTCCCCTCTTGGTCTGGCAGTCAGGGCCGGGACCTGAAGCTGTGCCTGTGGGACCTGGCGGAGGGCAGAAACGCTGTCGCGGACTCCGTGCACCTGGAGAGCATGGGCTTCTGCAGGAGCTCTGTCCTGACCAGGGGTCAGGGGAACTGGATGCTGGCCGTGCCAGGGAGCGGCAGTGATGAGGTGAGTTCCAGCCCACATGGTGCCCTTGGCTCCACGAGCTGCTGGCACTTAGTTTCCCTAAACACGCATGCTCATCCTAAGCACCTGTTGCAGGAATACTGTGTCCACCACAGGACCCCACAGAGTGGTGGGTCTGGGTCCGTCTGCTGGATCACAGCTCCAGGGGCCTTGGCCTGGCCTCCTGTGAGGTGTCCGGTGGTGAGAGTCAGGAAGGGAGGCCCCAGCACCCAGCACCACATGGCACGGGATGGGTGAGTGTCAGAGGAAAGACTGCCCAGACAGGTCTTCAGAGGACTTAGGAGAAGATACACATGGAGGGGTCCCAGGCAAGCCCCCAGGAGGTGGTAGGAGAGAAACCAAGGCCTTTTGAAGTCTGGGCATCAGAGCCAGGGCAGCAGGAGAGGGCAGCCTTCTGGGGAGCTGAACTGGGTCCTGGCATGAGAGACCTCAGTCAGATATGGGGTGCTGGGGGCAAAGGCTGGCACCAGGGTAGTCAATAAGCTCAGTATAGAGGGCACAGGCAAGCAGGGGAACTCAGGGAATGGGGTTTCAGATGGGCGTGATGGAGCCTCAGAGGTCACCATCATATGGGGCTCCCGCCAGAGCAGCTAGCAGTGGTTGGTGACAGGGAGCTGGGCAGGCTAGACAGCATGTCCATACCTCCAGAGGCAGAAGAAGCAGTGCCCAGGACATGGGAACAGATGGTGGGAAGCAAGGGTGGAGAGTGAGGTAGAAGATGAGGAGATGGATGGGAGGTGCCAGCTTTGGGGGAGCTGAAGGGAAATTGAAGAAGAAACCCAGGAGCAGCAATCGGACAGGCCTGGTGAGTGTGGGGGCATCGGACAGGGCTGGACCAAGTGTGGGGGGCCAGGGGCTCTGAGTATGGGTAGAGAGAGCTAGGGGTGCACACGTGCAAGGGGAGGGGGCCTCCAGTCTCCCTGTATCCCCTGCTGGCCCCAAGAGGCGGTGCAGCAGGCGGCGTTGGGCAGGGACCTGAGGCCGTGTGCACACGGTGAGGTTTGGCCCCCACCCAAGAAGACTCGTTTGTCTTAAAGCAGATTCAGTTCATAAATAATGAGATAGGAACAGGCATTTATTTGTTCATGATTGCGTTTAAATCACCAATTAGGAGCTACATACACTTTTCTTGCCAATTTGCCAAAAACCTGTTAAAAGTTTTATTAATGTGAAAAGAGAGGGCTGTGCTTCCTCCAGGACAGCCGGGGCCAGGCAGCGCCAAGCCTTGCTCGTGCACTGCACAGCTCAGAGCCCATCCCGGGCTGAGCCAGCCCTTCCTGCTCAGGGAAGAGTGCCCTGGGCTGTCCTCCACTTCTCAGCCAGCCCAAGTCTTCCTGGCTGTGTGTCCCTCCCCAGGCCTGGCCCCTGAGACCCCACATCTCCTGCTTGATGCTGTTTTTAACTGACTTGCTGGTTTCCCGTTTGTCAGTGCAGGCGGCACCTATGCTTTTCAGGAGCGGCCAGTTTGGGGATCTCATATATTCTGGGAAAATAGTTGTTTTCCATGTTCCCACCTGGAATCTGCTTGGACTGAATCTGTCTGGAAAAGCATCACTGGTCTATGCCCAGACAGTGCCCCGGGAGGACGTGCTCCCACCCCGCTTGGCCGTCTGGGTGGCCACACTTGCCCAAACCAAACATTTTACCTTCTGGAAACAAAAGTTGCAATTGAGTGCCAGATGGAAAGCACACTGGTGTCTGTAGGAGGCTCCGGGCATTAGGCGTCCAGGCCCTTGCCAGAGCCCAGAGCTTCACTGCGGACTCACAGAGGCCCCTGGGCCTGTCCTGGTCCTCAGGTCCTGGGCTCCTTGCTCTCCTGCATCCCGGATGTGACTATGGGTTTTGCCACTCGCACTTCCTCCCACAGCACCTAGCTCAGGCTTCAGGGCTATCCTGGTTTTCCTCCCTCTCCTTCCAGAGCAGGCTTGCTGGGTGACTCACCCCTACCTGATCTCCTTACCTTCATGCCCCTCCACTCTGTTACCAGAGGGGTCTTCCTGGGCCCACAAATTGGGATACACCATCCCTCACTGTACCTGTGGGCCCTTGTACCAGGCCATCCAGGGTGCAGGCCTATGCAGACTGTGTGTCAGGTGACTTCTGCTTCCTCCATTTATTTTGAGAGAGAGAGAGAGAGAGAGAGAGAGAGAGTGAGTATGTGAGCTGGGAAGGGTCAGACAGAGAGGGGGAGAGAGAATCCCAAGCAGGCCCTAAAACTGTCCATGCAGAGCCTGATGCAGTGCTCAAACCTACAAACTGTGAAATGATGACCTGAGCCAAAATCCAGAATTGGACGTTTAACTGGCTGAGCCACCCAGGTGCCCCTTGCAATGTCTTTCTTGTATTTGTTTGCATTTTGCTAGAGCTTCTCCTTGAGCATCTTTGCTGTTCCAGGGGTCTCCTTCTTCTAGCAGCCTCTTACTTCATGACAGTACTAACCTGTCACATCACTTAGAGTCTTATCTGTCTCCTTTGTGGGCAGTGAGGGCTATAGTGTCTGGCATGGACACTGATCCTGCAGGCCCAACAGACAGTGGGGGAACTTGCATGTGTGCATGTGTGTGTGCGCATGTGCACACTCCATGGTGAGGCCCGCCCCTCTGCTAGGATACAGTGTGGGCTTCTGGCGATAGCCTTGCCCCAAAGGTACCTGCAGCCTCAGCCTGTGATTCCCCCACATGGGCCCACAGCTGAGAGGACCAGGCCATACCACTCTCTGGCCTGCCTGCAGTGTGCCCTTGCAGGACCCAGCATGCATGTAGCAGATCTGGAATTCTTATGTGGGACTTAATCTCAGACCTTGGGCTCATTCTCCCATGTGGATTAGTGAACACAGCTCAGCCCAGACCCACAGACCTTCTGGTTCATTGGGTGTCAG
This sequence comes from Helogale parvula, assembly GCA_004023845.1. Classification (NCBI taxonomy): domain Eukaryota; kingdom Metazoa; phylum Chordata; class Mammalia; order Carnivora; family Herpestidae; genus Helogale; species Helogale parvula. Next base: position 45,620 of record PJEM01010524.1, on the reverse strand, counting down.
AGAGCAGGCCAGATGTCCCTTCAGTGCCCCCAACCCTTCTGCACCTCGGACTCTTCATCTGCAAACTGGAGGATGTCCTCTTGTTGACAGGGGATTATGTGTGACTCTACAATGGCTGCATGTTGTTGTGACATTATCTGTATGGTGGAGCTTTCCCACCTGCCTTGCACAGAATCCCCTCCACTTCCAAGCACCACAGGAGGGGGCGCCCGTGTCCCTGCTTGGTGGTTGAGGGAGGTGAGACACTAGGGATGAAGATGGCTGGGGACCCAACTCTGGTCTTTGTTACTCTAGTGCCCAAGCCTGCTCCTTGTGGCTGCGGCTGTCCCCTGCAGATGGTAGGGGGCAGAGCCTGGCCCCTTTCAGGCCAACGGGCCTGAGTATGACCTGGCTATGTGGACCAGAAAGACACATCTTCCAGCCCAGGCACAGGAGGGCCTGGTGACACAAAACACCACTGTGATGCCCAGTATAGAGTTGTGGGGTGCTGGGAACAGCCAGGCTCCACAAACAGAGTACCCATTGGTGCACACCATGTTCGTTTCCTAGGCTTACTGGTGGTTTCCACGTGCTCCTGCATGGGGAACTTCTGTAAACCATTTGATGCTCCTAAGATGGTTCAGAGTTGTTCACATGAAAACTCACACCAGGAAAGAGAAGGAAGCAGAAATTGGGCGAATGGGCAAACTGAGTCAGTGCCGAGCAAGCCTCCCACTCAGTGAAGAGGTAAAATCAGGAGAGGCTGGAGGCAGCTGCCAGGTGGTGATGCTGGTTAGAGGGACATGCCGGTCACTCAGGAATGACGCGTGAGTTTTGCAACGCCCGACAGCTCCTGAGCCCACGAGCCTGTGCGGCCTAATTAGGAGGCTCGGCTCCCAGGTTCCTACGGGGAGCAGACAGAAACTCGCAGCAGCCTTGGCTAATCGCCTTAAAAGTCTCTTGTTTGTATAGCGCAGGCTCGACTTGGCGCCGGCCCAAATCAACTTGTTTTCTTACTGTCAGGTTCAGATTCTGGAGATGCCATCCAAGACGTCAGTGTGCACCCTGAAGCCTGAGGCAGATGCCAAGCCGGGCATGCCCATGTGCCTGGAGCTGTGGCAGGTAAGGCCCAGCGCACGCCAACCACGCCCTGCCAGCCACGCCCTCTGGGCGGTGAATCATGCCCCATTCACGATTCGATTTATCGTCAAACCAAAAGACAATTAGCCCCCTGGGAATACATGCACACACTATCTTCCGCAGCCTTGGTGTCCCAGCCAGCTCCTGCTGTCCTCCTGCCACTGCTGCTGCTCCTGCACACTGTCCAGGACAGGCCTGGCTTGTGCTGTCCTCCACAGGGCGCCCCCCCCCCGCGCGTGCAGCGAAGAGGGACAGCGGGGTCCGCTGAGCTCCGCTCCTCTCTGCACACCAGTCCACAGCCCTGCAACCCTGCACGGGGCTAGAAGGGAAATGCTGACTAACCCTGCAAGCCTGTGCGGCCCTTGCTCTACTTGGGATCACTTGGTGTTCCTTCTTTGTCTTATGGAGGCAGGAGTGGGCTTAACATGTTGACTTTCCCTGCAGCCACACTTGCCATTTCTGATTCTTGATGCCGTTCCCTTCTTTCTCAACTATTCTTATTTGAGAGGGTGAGGAGGCCTCTCCAGGGGCTGGCAGCTGAAGCCTGAGGCTGGGGAGACCGTCACAAGCCTGAATGCTGGTTTGGCTTGAGCTCCAAGCCTGAGGCCTGAGAGGGTTCCTTTTGGGGCCACCTACCTGCCTGTAACCAGAGGCCTCATCCTTCTTCAAGGCACAGCCTCCTCTCCTCCACAGGGGTCATCACTGGCTCAAAGTGTGTGTTTCTGCTCCTCATGGCTGCTAGTGTTGGGGCAGCAAAGCAAATGGTCTGGTGTGCTCACTGGGAAAGAATCCCAGGTAGTGTCTTGGCCACGGCAGACACTGTGGTGAATAAGTCATTGACCATTGCTTGCCTTGGGAGTACGGTTTATAGGTCACTTTCCCAGCTTTGTTCAGTTCACCAGCCTCTTCTGAGAGCCACCCTGAGCCTGCCTGAGCTTCGGAGGAGGTAATTCCTGCCTTGTGCCTCACTGCTCATTTGAACTTTTCATAAGATGGGCTTGGGCAGTTTGGAGGTGTCTGTGGGACCAACCGGACCCACAAGGCCAGGCACCCCAGAGACCTTGCTTCAAGCTTTTTGTCCCTCCAGGGACCTGCCCTTTCTTGCCGTTGGTTTCCCCCTACAATTTCTTTACTGTGAACATTCCAATTGGAATTTGTTCCCAGTTGGGAATCTCTGATAAGCTGATCTTGTGGTGTCCTGCTGCTGCTGCACCTCTCAAAGAGAAGCCCATGGGGAACTGAGTTTGTGGGGACCGCTAGAGGCCCGCCTGAATGACAGAGCCCTTGGCACCAGCAGCAGGGTATATGGCAAGGAACACCCCGAGGCCGTGACACCTTGGGCCCTGGTATGGTTGTCCCAGGTCCCAGGGAGGACCTTGTGGCTACATCCACTCCTACTCCGCTCCCTGGAAACACTGCCATTGTGTAATCATGTAAAAATTCCAGCAGAAAAATGTATAGAAACGGGATGTACCAACTTGTTAAGGTAATTAATATAGTCGACAGAGGACAAATCGAGTTTTTGTTAGTGAATATAGATCCAACACAGAGCGTTCTGTTTAAAAAAAAAAAAAAAAAGTCAACATTAATTTGAAAGACCCTTTTATTTTCTCCAAACCTGAAGGCCCAGGTTGTAATTTATTAATCTGAGTGTGGCAGAGTGGCCTGACGTAGTAATTTTTTCTTAAACATTCAGATGTATTCTTGTTTTGCTCTTTGAAGCTGCTGACTTATATTATTAGGATAGTCATCACATGAAAGGTCAGGAATATCGATCACAGCAGCTCTGAAAGACTCCCGGCCTTTGGGCCTAGGGTCCCCTCTAGGGAGCTGGGAGCTTCCCACAGGATGGGTCCCAGGAGGTGCTATAGGCGGGGCCTGTGCACTGGGGTCTCACCCAGTCAGCACAGGACAGGATACAAAGCAAGTCCTTGTAGCAACTTTAGGTCCTTATCCTATGGAGGGCAACCTGTCACCAAAGGCCCGATGACATGAGACCACTGTCCAGCCTGTGGTGTCTGTCACTGGGGGGGGGGGGGGGGGGCACAAGGACCCTGCAGGACAGGTGGGAAGCAGCAGCCATCAGGGCTAGAGCATTTGGTCACTGTTGGCAGCATCAAGGTGAGCCACTGCAGGTCAGCCCGACTTCTGATCTGGCCCCCCTGTGGTACCTTGATGGGTGGGTGAGTAGCATGCTGCCCCTGAACTAGCCGAGATGCTCAGAACCCAGAAACCACAATCATCATGTGGACTCAGGCTACAGAGACAGACCAAAGCCAATGTGTTGGCCCTGGGAGGAGCCCCGATGAGGAAAGAATGTATCCAGGGGATCAGAGGTTGGCAGGGCCCTGAGGGAGGGGCAGACTGGGCTGAAGCAGGGGGGATGGGAAGCAGGGAACAAGATGGATCACTGCCCTGAGAGGAACAGACCCAAATGAGCCCCAGGCAAGTTCCTCAGACCTGGCCTGTGGCGGGGGGGGGGGGGGGGGGGGGGGGGGGGGGGGCGGGGGGGGGGGTGTCCAGCAGATCTGGTCTAGGAGGATGGCATGAGTTCTTGCTTGGCATGCAGAGTGTCGGGCTATTCTCACCTGGCTGTCACCCTTCCTCGAGTCCAGTTATGGCTGCTCGTGAGGGGAAGTCCTGTCTGGAAAAGTCAGCTACCTGAAAGGAAGTGCCAGAGCAGAGGGCCTGGCCGCTTCTTAAAGTACTCTGTCCATCTTTGGAGAAAAGTGTTGCAAATAATTTTATACCTCACAAATAATTTCCGATCAGGTGACTTGACAGATGGCAAAATGGAGCTTTTCCCCATTATAAAACTACAGGGAAAGTACACCGATAATGTCATGGCTTTTCATGGGAGGTTAGAAGGAGCCAGTGACCACGCTCAGCTGCTCCCAGCCTTGGCCCCTGCCTGGCAGGCATCACCAGATGCTGTGCACACACAGGGTTCATGGTCACAGGGCCCATATCCTGACTGCTTGTCCAGTCGGGCCTGCCGGGAGGCAGTCAGCATGCAGGAGGCCCCAGGGAGGAGCACAGGCTGCCACAGGCTAAATGAAACTAGGAAGCCTTTATGTTTTTGTTTGTATGAACATGTATTATCAGAAAAAAATGTGTAAGCTGTTTCTGAGGAAATGTAGGAGGCGTCCTCCAGACTAGCTCCAGCCTGGGAGGATTCACTGTGCTGTGGGCAGGTCTTGGTGGCTGTGTCCTCCCCATCTTCTGGCACAGCCACCTCTTTTTGATCATAGAGCTAATCTGCATCAGACTGCCCCTGGTTCCCATCACTAACCAGGGCCCCAGTGACATACACCACACCCTGAAGCCTCAGTTTCCCCTTTTGATGCATGGAGAAAGCCCTGCTTCCGTGTGTGGAGGATGTAGTATCCATTCGTTAGACACAAGCTCTAGTGCCTTCTGGCTAAACCCAGATAGTTACCTTACTTAGCTGCGCAAGCTGGTTCTTTCTGAGCACTCTTAAATGTTGTGGAGAGACCATCTGTGTGGTGTGTACAGCATCTAGGTCCAGATCCCCTCTGGGCAGTAGAAGCACCCACACAGCTCAGTAACAGGAGCTCCAGCAGGTGGACAAGGAGGGCCTCCATGGTGCTGTCAGCCCTTGTTGGCTCATGACCAGTGAGGCCCAGGCCCTCTGCTCACCACCAGCCTTGCCGCCAGCAGTCCTGGGGGTTGCAGGTGACCCAGGACGCAGCCTCACTGACCAGCCCCCCAAAGCCCCTGTTCTCACCATTGACCATTCAGGGGGCTGGGAGGTAAGCCCAGTTAGAGTTCCCTACGTCTCAGCTGAGCTCCTGGCTCTCGGAAAATTCACTGGGGAGGGAATGTGCTCAGTTATTTCTGACACTTGAGTGACACCAACCCCAGGCAGCTTAGCAGGAAATGCAGAGATGAGTGAAGAGCAAAAGGCATTGGCTGGCGTGTGCTTTGTCCCAGAAGCAACCTGGGCGTCTGTGCTGGAGCCTGGGCACCAGGCATGGGGCTGCTGCTCTCAGTGCCGGGGTGACACGGAGTCCCGTGGTACTCCCCTGGAGTTGTTGCTGAGGCTAGATAAACGAGGCGTCTGCCCAGGGTGCGGAGCCCTCTGACCTGCGTCTTCATTCATCACAATAGCCCAGGGCCGGCAGAGCTCAACTCATACCAGTCAGCGCCCTGGCGACTCACCAGGCCTGGGGGATGGGGGGCTTCCACGGCGACGTTGACAAAGCACAGAAAGTTCATTTTTCATTGAGATGGAGCTCACGATTTCCTTTGGCTGGCAGTTCTAGACAGGTGACCGCCTCGCGAAGGGGTGGCCGCAAGTCTCAGCCTGTAGTAAGGAGGCACGAAGAAACAGCAGCACCCGAGCTGGCGAGCAGCAGCGTGGCAATGTGATGCGGGGGCCATGCTGGGCTGTCCCTGGCTCTGTCCCCCCCCAGTCTCAGTCCTCAAGCTGCCCCAGCACCGGCCCGTGCCAGCTTTGTGCCAATGGTACCGACCATCGGTGGGGCATACAGAACCTCTGAACAGTTACTGCTGGTATGGGGCAGACTGGAAACAGCTCCCCAACTGGGCGACCCCTCAAGGCCCAGCGGGGAGAGCCCACCCATCTCTGGAGCCCTTTCTCCCCCAAAACATACCAGGACCTTTTGGGAGCTGATTGCTGTGCTGTCCCCGCAGGCTGAGTCCAGTCCCCGCCCACTCCTCCTGGCCGGCTATGAGGACGGATCTGTGGCCCTGTGGGATGTCTCTGAGCGGAAGGTGTGCAGCCGGGTCGCCTGCCACACAGAGCCCGTCATGGGCTTTGACTTTGACTCCCAAAAGGCCAGGGGCGTCTCGGGCTCTGCGGAGAAGGCGCTGGCTGTCTGGAGCCTGGATGAGCAGCAGGCCCTGCAGGTCAGTACGCCAGACCCGAAGTGTCATTTATCCTGCTTTGCACTAACAGTCTGATAGGCTGAAACAATATTTAGGCATGAAGAGGAGTTGTTGCAGATCCCTGGCTAATTAATCACTGTGAGGCGGGGTGCAGGCCAGCCTGTCCGCGGAGCCAGCGCAGGAAGAAGGGGGCGTGGGCGTTTGTGAACCATTCACATGGTTTGGGTTTCTCTCAGACCTTGGGTTAACAGCAGTCACGTCTTGTCCATCTAGAGAAAAGGCATGTAGAGTCCGGGAGTAGGCAAGCCCATTTGTGAAAACTCAGAGGAATTCGGTCAGTAAGGAACTGATTAATCAACAAAAACCAACCCAGTGTGGAGAAATCCTCAGAGTCACGCCCCCAGGGCAGTTTGTAAGCCAACCCCAGGGAAGCTATTCCTCACTGCCAGTGGCCACAGCCAGGAAGGGGTGTGAGGCCTCAAGGCGGAGCCGGGTGGTGCTGAAAACCTTCCCATGTCTCAGTGGACCTTCCCTTCCCACATGACTCCTGGAGCACCTGGAGACCACATCTGAGCCTGTGGCTGGTACTCAGCATGTGGTGGCTCAGCCTACGGGCTCAGCCCTGTTTGGGACCTAGGGGGTAGAGTGGGGGGAGGGGCGAGAAGCCTCACACTAGGGCAGGTTCCAGGGGGCTGCGGGTCACAGGGATGAGGTGTGCTATGCCTCTTGATGCCAGAGGATGGCCTGGGTGCACTCTGGTGTCTTGGGGTGGCCGAGGAGTCTCCATTAGCCAGGAAGCCTTGGAAGGCTAAGACTTGGCCACTTGGCCAGCAAGTAGAAGCTGCATGGAAGGGCAGTGATGTAAACCCAGGTCTGGTGGGGGAATAGGGCCCTGCATGGGAGCTGTGTGGCCCTCAGGGAGACTGCCAGCAGAAGGCTTGGCTCCTGGCCTCACCTGGGCACTCATCACTAGAGTCCTAGAGGACATGTTTGCCCTCCTCTGCAGTAGCTTTATGGAGACAGGAGGCTGAGGAGGAAGGCATCCCTTAGGGTCACTCTCCAGATGGGAGAGCCTTGCCCACAGCCTGGCAAGCCTGCCTCACCTCACACTTGCCCAGCCCAGGCCCTCACAGCCAGAGAAAGAGGCCTTGGCCAGTGAGCCCCCGAGGCACATGGGTTAGGGTGGAGGGGTGGGCCGCCCGGGGAGAATTAGGACATGCTGCGGTACCTAGCAGGTATCACGGGTCCTGGGTGCAACCCGGGGTGGGACATTGCCACCAGGTCATCCCAAAGGAGGGACAGAGTGAGGACAGTAGAGGCAGGGGTTTTACATGGTGAGTGAGGAGTCAGAGCAAGAGGGAAGCTGAGAACAAGCGAGGTGAGAGGGTGCTAGAGAGAATGGTAATGGCCATCTTCCATAGTAGAGAGACCCAAAGACGGAAGAAGTCAGGCAGAGTTGGACTTGGGAGGGGCCCTTTTGCATCGAAGCTGGGGTTAGAACTGGCATCCTAAAAAGAGAGGTCCCACGGCGCCTGGGCGGCTCAATTGGTTGAGTGTCCGGCTTCCACTCAGGTCATGATCTCACGTTTGTGGGTTCGACTCTTGAGTCAGGCTGTGTGCTGACAGCTAGCTCAGAGCCTGGAGCCTATCTTCAAATTCTGTGTCTCCCTCTCTCACTGACCCTCCCATGCTCATACTGTCTCTCTCTCTCTCAAAAATAAATAAAGCATTAAGAAAAAAAAAAGCGGTCCCATCAGAGAACGGAGGGAAAAACCAGAGCAGGTATCTAGCAGCAGCAGGGCTGGAGCCGTACCTGCTGTCCTGGCATCTCTCCAGGTGGGACCTGAGCAGGACCCGAGAAAGGGAACAGCCAGCCAGAGCCCAGAGAGAGGGGAAGGAGGGGGGTCACCTGTCACATTTGGGGACAGGGCACACGTTTATGGTCCCTTGGCGTTGCTCCTCTCCAGCAGACTGGCTCATGTCGGCACATGGCTGACTGGTAGTGAAGCCAGCTACGCATCTGTCCTTCTGTCCTTATGTTGTCTCAGAGAGTCCACAGAGGCTCTGCAAGAAGCAGAGTTAGACAGGCCTCCAAATGGGGTCCAGCCTGGCTGTCGGGGGGCCAAGCTTCTCCTGCCTCCATCCTGGCAGGAGGGTCTCAAGGAACTAGAATTGTGGACTTGGATATGGATGGAATGAATGTCTTCTTGATGACTGTCATCTTTTTTTTTTTTTTTTTGGTGCCGAAACCCGGGAACAAACATCTTTTTTTTTTAAGTTAGAGAGAGGAGCGCGTGAGTGCACGGGGAGAGGGCAGGGGGTGGGGGCGGTGGGGGAGCACAGAGAGAGAGAGAAAGAGAGAGAATCCCAAGCAGGCTACACACTGTCAACACAAAGTCCAGCTTAGGGCTCGAATTCATGAACCGTGAGATCACCACCTGAACCAAAATCTAGAGTCAGACGCTTAACCAACTGAGATGCTCAGGCGCTCCGGCTGTCATCTTTAAGACTGGGGCAGAGCCATTCCAGTGCTGGGTCTTCACGTCCTCAGCAGTGGAAGGCACCTTGCTAGGTGTCGAGACCAGCCAGGCGAGCACTGGAGTTCTCCCTCATACCCTTCCTTCCTGCCCCTCGAGCCTGATGGGGACCAGACAGTGCCCCCACCTGCCCACTGTGGGGTCTAGTGCTCCATCCTGCCGTGGCTTAAACTTCATGAGCCTGACCTTGCAAAGGGCTGAAGATTCAGGTGGCTTCCCTGAGAACTCCACCCAAACCCCTGGACCTCTGGAAGGGTCCCCTCCTGCTATCTGGCCCAGATCTGCCTGGTCTCTGCTGGCTTTTTCAGAAAACAGCTGCTGGAACTTAAAACTTAAATTTATGAGGCTGTTCCAGTCCAGAGATGAACTTTTACTATACTGATGAATTGAAAAGTTGAAGCACGGGGGATTATTAATGAATTTGAAAGTTAAAACAGAAGGGGAGCCAGGCACTGCGGAATGGATATGGTGGTTACACGACGGCGTTACGCCGGGCTAGGGGCCTCGCTCAGTAGTGCACATCAAAGGAGGAGGACAGTGCTTCTCCTGCTGAGCATGGTCACTGGAAATGGCTGCCTCACCCAGAAACAACTGCACATCAGTTTCAGAGTTGGCCCCAGAGGCCCTGGAGATTTTCAGGTTGTGACTCACAGGCCTCTGAGGAGGAAGTGTCAGGGGCCAGCACCCATAGGCATCCACAGGCATCCTCGCCCTGGGCCTTGAGGCACGGTGCCGGCCTTGCCATGTGGCTGCCCACCCCGGCCCTTGAGCCACGTGGGCACAGATGTGCCTCACCTCGCAGCCTGCTGTTGGACTCTCTAATGAGCCCAAATCAATCTCTCCTGGGCGGGCGCTGGGAGCTGAGACGCAGATGAGGTTTCCCGCAGCAGAGCGTGGGTAATGGGAACCAGATGGCGGCCGCGCCGTGTGCGCATTCCTGGCACCTGAGGTCATGTGCTGTGAGAGCCACTAGTGGCCACGATCCTTCCCAGAGGGTCCTCATCCAGGATGGGTGTGGCCAGGGGCCACAGCAGTGACCCGGGGGGCCTTCGGCCACTCTCATCAGGACAACATGGCCTCAGGGGCACATGGTGACACCAGGGTACTTGCCTGCCTTCCAGAGGTGGCTTTCCCTCCAGCCTCCAGGGGATTGGGCTTTGGCTGTCATCAGACACAGGTGGTGTGCAGACCTGCTCCTTCCTCCCACACTTGGGCAGGGCCCATGGCCTTGAAGCAGAGGCTGATTTACAGCCAGCAGTATTTTTAGGCCTTTAAGTAATATTAAGGTCCCCCCCACCCCCACCCCAGCCAGCCTGGACCAGGAATCAGACCAACCACACTTTCCCCACATTGCACCGGCAGCTGGTTGGCCAGGCATCCTCTCGTCCCACTGTGTGGCCGTTGCCCTCTTTCTCCCTGGGCTTCTCCTCAAAAGTGTCAGCAGCAGGACATGTGGGACAGGTAGGAAGGAGACTGCAGGGCCCTGAGACCAAGAAAATTGTGGACACAAACCAACCCACCATGTGCATGCATAGCAGAACCAGAAAGCTCTGGTCACCATCACCACGAACAGTCCCTGTTGGGCTGCCCTCCTCCTTCTCCTCCGGAATACAAGCCTGGGATAGGGACTGGCCTCATTTGGTTTAGGTCCCCCTCAAAGCTTTTGCAATTACTTTTCTTCATTCCTGCCGGGGGAGCCTGCCTTGTGCTTCTGCTTCAACACTGGAATCACTCCTCCCTTGGGCAGCTCTGGGCCTATTAGCCCCTCCTAGGTGGTGACACCGGCATGGAAGGTGTTCTCTGCCCTACACCCAGCTTCCAGTGTGTGAGGACCCCCATTCAGGGGCCTCTCTGGAAATTCAAATTCCTCTTCCATTTGTCCTGGGCTCTTGGTGTTCATCAGCAGAGAGAAAACTTGAAAGCAGCCCTTATCTCTCTGTGAAATACTCCCCCTGTTAACAAATTCACATGAAGATGGACTAGGAAGGAGGAAACCTGGAAGCTGGGCCCCAGGTGGGTTCCAGGGAGTCCGTGGCTCTGAGCCCGGGAATTCCCTGGCTACCACTGGCTTGAGGCAGAGTCCACAGAAGAGAAAAGGATGAGGGACAGTGATGGTCCTCAGTCCTCATTCCTAGCTCCCCTGTTCTGGTCTGGGAGAGTGGAGAGAAGTTCAGGCAGATGCACACCCTCACAGGTGGGCACACGTAGGATTTGCATCTCACACCGGCACAGAGGCTTCAGCTCCCACAGCCCTTCCAGTGCAGGTCAGGCTTGGCAACCTGGGTATCCCAGTCCATGAACTGGAGAACCAGGTACTGGACGGAGCCCTGGAAGAGCAGGAGGGGGCCCTGGACCAGGAGATGCGGGGTGGGCATAGAGGTACCTGGACAGATCACTGCAGGGCTGCTCACATGCTGACAGCACTGACCAGGAACCCAGGACATTCCAAGTGGAGGCCAGGACTGTGGCAGGGATCCTGGCTGTGCCATGGCTTGGATGGCGTGCCCCATTTGCTGCAGGTTTTAGCAGTTTCCTATCATATCCAATCCTCCTTCTACTCCTAGCAGGGTAAGAATCTGGATTGTGAAAGAATGTTGAACTGTCAGACTCATGGTTTTTTTCTCCTCAAATCAGTTACTTTAATATATTGCATGATTTGGTTTTTATAATATTAAAACAGCCACATAGTGCTAAAATAACCTGCCACATAGCCTGTCCATTTCCACGCTGTGATGCTGGGGTGGAGTTGTTCAGGGCCATCTATCTGTCTCTCAGTAGACCAAGTTGCACCCCCTCTCCTGTTACCCCACTGTGCTTAGGGTATCAGGGTGTCAGGAGCCCCACAGTCTGGAGCCAGACTGCCCCTCTTCTCCTGATCTCTGGTGAGTTGCAGGAGGTCAGTTTTGTAGTGGCCCTGGGTCACTCTTGGCCTGTCCCACTGGGGTAGGCATTTTTCTCTGCAAGGAAGGCTTGAACTAAGAATTTTCTTGAACTAAGAATTTATCTATAAGCATAAAAACCTTCAAGGTATTTTCATGCTGCCCTTTTTTTTTTATTTGAATGATTGTTTAGATTTCTGCTGTATTTATAGAACTATCCCATTTTTAACCCTGATCAGTCATATCTTTGTTGATCTTTATTTTTTCTTCTAATTCTTTTTAATATTTTTAAATGTTTATTTAGTTTTGAGAGAGAGACAGAATGTTAACAGCGAAAGGGCAGAGAGACAAGGAGACCGAGAATCCCAAACAGGCTTCACGCTCTGTGCTGACTGCAGAGAACCCGATGCGGGGCTCAAACTCACCAATCGTGAGATCACGACCTGAGCCAAAGTCCGATTTTTAACCGAGTGAGCCATCCAGGCACCCCTCTTTGTTGATCTTTAAAAATCTTTTTCTGTTTCATTTCTGCTCTGATCTTTCCCTTCTTTCATCCTGTGTTCTCTGAGCTTGGCCTGTTTCTTTGACTTGACCTGGGTATGGAACCCGCTCATTGTCCACCACCCATTCCCCACGGCAGCTGAAGTCTATCTGCAACCCTCTAGCTGTTTCCCACATTGGGTGATGTCACCATCTTCATCAGCGCTCACTTCTGGGTGGACCCGATATTTGTTTGTTCTCTAACTGCTGAGCTGATCAGAGTGTTTTTTTTTTAATGTTTATAAATGTTTGATTTTTCCCCTTATTTTTTATTTTTTAATTTCAAGTTAATACTGTCGTGGTCGGAGAATAAGGTCTGAATGATATCAGCTCTTTGAAAAATGTGGAGGCCGGTGCAGTTGACATAAGTATTCCATATTCCACATGTGTGTGAGGAAGAAGTGTCTCTTGTTGCTAGATGCACGGCTCTACCTGCACACACAGAGGCAGCCCTGGCGGCCGGGACTGGACGCCTCCGGAAGGGACAGGGAGACCCTCATGCTGAGGCACATCTCCCTAACTTTTCCTGTGTCCTAGACATTTTTGCTTCTGCATTTTGAAGCTGGCTTAGGAACATACAGGTTTAGAGTGGTCATCTTCCTAGGGAAATGAACCTTTATACTTTAGTGACCACATTACCTCAGAAAAGGATTTTTGCCTATAAGCCTATTTTGCCAACTATTAATATGGTTCATACCAGATTTCTTCTGACTCTACTACTTTTTATAGCTTTTTAAATTTTTAAAATAATTTTTTAAATATTTGGTTATTTTTGTAAAAGAGAGTGTGTGTGAGCTGGGGATGGGCAGAGAGAGATGGAGACAGGATCTGAAGTGAGCTCTCCATGAACAGCAGAGAGCCTGATGCGGGGCTCGAACTCACACACTGAGATCACGGCCTGAGCCAAAGTCAAACGCTCCACCAATTGAACCACCTACCCGCCCCTCTAGATTTTTTTTATTTTTAATCTTTTGCCTTCAACTTTTCTTCAGATGTAGGTATCTCTCTCACAGAGCTGGTTTTGCACATGGAATGCATCTCATCCCTGATGTTTTTGTGACCTTAAATGTTGCCCAGGCAGTCTGCACTCCTTCCAGAAGCTGATAAGGCTGCCTGTTAGGGAACATTTACCAGGGGCCTCTGAGTCCGTGAATCTGTGCACTGATGGTGCCCACAGTTCTAGGTGCTTCTGTGGATTTGTACCAGCCCTCCAGTGGGCTGTGGCGAAGCCAGCTCCCAGCCATCTCACCAGCCTCTGTGGGTGTGTCCCACAGATTTTGATTTCTGTGCCTTCATTTTTATTCAGTTTAAAATACTTCCTTTTCTTTTCTTTCTTTATTTCTTTCTTTTCTTTTCTTTTCTTTTTTTTTTTTTTTGTTTTATTTATTTTGAGAGGGAGAGGGAGTGCACATGCAAGTTGGGGAGGAGCAGAGAGAGAGAGAGGGAGAGAGAATCCCAAACAGGCTCTGCACTGTCAGCATGGAGCCCAACATGCAGCTCAAACCCACAAATTGCAAGATCATGACCTGAGCCAAAATCAAGAGTCAGACACTCAACCAACCAAGCCACCCAGGTGCCCCTATTCAGTTCAAAATACTTTCTACTTGCTCTTGTGATTGCTTCTTTGATCCAGTTGTTCCTTAGAAGTAATTATTTAATTTGCAAATATTTGTTTGATTTTGTAGATATCTTTAATCTAGCTTAATTCTGCTGTCAGTGAAGGAGCCTGTATAATGTCAACATTCGGATATTTATTGAGGCTTGTGTTTGGCCCAGCACATGCTACATCTTGGTGAACCTGTGTGTTCTGCAGTTGGTGGACAGAGTGTTCCGTCAGCGTGGTCTCAGTCAAGGTGGTTGGTAGCATTTAAGTCTCCCATATCCCTCATGATCTTTTTGTCCAATTTTCTGCCAGTTACTGAGCAAGGTCTTTGGATCTTTGAGTGTGGCTGTGAATATGCCTGTTTCCCCGTTTAGTTCTGTTTGTTTTACTTCATGAATTTTAAGCACTGTCATTATGCAGTTAAGATGGTTCCCACATCCTGCTGATTGGTCATCATGAAATATCCTTCTATAGCTCTTGTGTCTTTTGTTGTTGTTGTTTAATTGAAGCATAGTTGATGTACAATGAATGTTACATTAGTTTCAGGTGTCTTGAGGTCAGCTTGGTCTGACGCTAACAAAGCGGCATTAACTTTCTCCAGTTTCCTCTTTGCGAGGCACATCTCCCACATCTCCCTTCTTTTCAACCAGTGTCCATCTCTTTATATTTGAAAGGCATCTTTTTTTAGTCTTGTTTTTTAATCCTTTCTGACACTGTCTGCCTTCTCATTGGAGCACTTAGTCTGTTTGCACGTAATATGATTATCGATGTGTCCACCATTAAAGCTGCCATCTTGATATTTGTTTTCCACTTGTCACTTCTGTGTTGACCCTCTTTTACTCCTTTCCTGCCTTCTTGTGTGTTCATCAAGTATTCCTATTTCAGTTTTCCATTGTATTTCCTCTCTTGGTTTCTTTGCTATAGCTTTTGTTGCTTTCTTCTGAGCAGTTACTTGCAGGCCCACAGTACACATCATTGACGTTCTCAACCCTGCTTAGTGTCGCCATGTTGCCCCTACATGCGTCATAACCCCATGCTAGGATTCCAGTGACCATCTTCCCACCTTTTGTCCTGCTGCTGTTAAACCTTTTACTTCTACATACCTGCTAAACTCCACTTTACAGTGTTCCTGGTTTTGTGCTAAACCATTAGTTGTTATTTATTAAAACTTACAGGAGGGGCGCCTGGGTGGCTTGGTCGGTTAAGCCTCCGACTTCGGCTCAGGTCAGATCTCACATTCGTGGGTTCGAGCCCCACATCAGGCTCTGTACTGACAGCTAGCTCAGAGCCTGGAGTCTGCTTCAGATTCTGTGTCTCCTTCTCTCTCTGCCCCTCCCCCCCCATGTTCTGTCTCTCTCTGTATCAAAAATAAATAAAACATAAAAAAATGATAAATTAAAAAAAGAAAAACTTACAGGAAATAAAAATAGTATAGGAGCACCCTGGTGGTTCAGTTGGTTAAGCATCCGACTATTGATTTTGGCTCAGGTCATGATTTCACTCTGTGAGTTCGAGCCCCGCATCTGGGTCTGTGCTGTGTAGAGCCTGCTTGGGATTCTCTGTCTCTCTCTCTCTCTCTCTCTCTCTCTCTCTCCCCCTCTGTTTCTTTGTTCCTCCCCCACTCATGCTCTCTCTTTCTCTCTCAAAATAAATAAATAACCAAAAAAAAAGCATAGTACAGTTGACCCTTGACCCTTGAACAGTGGGTTTTATTTTACTTTATTTTTTATTTTTTTTATTTTTTTTTTTTTGAGAGACAGAGACAGTGCGAGCAGGGGAGGGTCAGAGAGAGAGGGAGGCACAGAATCCGAAGCAGGCTCCAGGCTCTGAGCTAGCTGTCAGCACAGAGCCTGATGTGGGGCTTGAACCCATGAACCGTGAGATCATGACCTGAGCTGAAGCCGGACACTTAACCGACTGAGCCACCCAGGCACCCCGAACAGTGGGTTTTAACTGTGTAAGTCCATTTATATGCAGATTTTTAAATAAATACAGTGTAGTTCTATAAATGTGTTTTCTTTTCCATGTGATTTTATTAATATTTTTCCTTCTCTAGCTTATTTTATTTTAAGACTAGTATATAATACATACAACCTACAAAATATATGTTGATTGTTCATGTTATCAGCAAGGCTTCTAGTCAGTAGGAGGCTATTTGCAGTTTTGGGGGAGTCAGAAGTCAGATATGCGGATTTTTCACTGCACTGGTGGGAGGTCAGCACCTCTAATCCCGTGTTGTTCAAGAGTCAACTGCAGTTTATATTTACCCATCTGTTAGAGTTTCTAGTGCTCTTCCTATAGATCCAAGTGCCTGGTTTTATTTTCCTTTATCTGGAAGAATATCCTTTAGCATTTCTTACAGTGTAGTTCTACTGGCAAAAGATTCTCCAGCTTCTGTTTGTAAAAAAAAAAAAATGTCTATTTCACCCTCTTTTTTAAAAAGAATTCTGGGGGCGCCTAGGTGGCTCAGTTGGTTAAGTGACTTCAACCCAGGTCATGATCTCACAGCTCGTGAGTTTGAGCCCTACATCGAGCTCTGTGCTGACATCTCAGAGCCTGGAGCCTGCTTTGGATTCTGTGTCTCCCTCTCTCTCTGCCCTTTCCTTGCTTGTGCCATGTCTCACTCTCAAAAATAAATAAACATTAAAAATGAATAAATAAATAAATAAAAAGAATTCTGCCTATGGGACCTAGGGATGATGCTTTTGTTTTTCTTGCTGCATTTTAAAGCAGTTGTACTGGGACGCCTGGGTAGCTCAGTCAGTTAAGAATTCAGCTCTTGATCTCAGCTCAGGTCTTGTTCTCAGGGCCATGAGTTTAAGCCCCATGCTGGGCTCCATGTTGGGTATAAAGTCAACTTAAATTTTTTAATTTAATTTAATGTATTAGTTTTTAAAAGGTGTTGTTCTCTTGTCATCTGGTGTTCATAGTTTCTGATGAGAATTCATCATATCTTACCTTTATTCCCAGATGCACCATGTGTCTCACTCCATGGCAGCTTTCAAAAGTTTTTTCCATCTGTGGTTTTCAGTAGTTTGACCGTGCAGGGGCTTTCATAAGTTTGACAGTTGGACAGTTGATATCACCCCATAGGTTCCTGAAGCTGTATTCAGTTTTGTTCGTTTGCTTTTCTCTCTCTTCTTCAGGTTGATTAATGTTGATTGATTTGTCCTCTACTTTACTGACTGATGTTTAGTGACTTGCAGTCTTCTGTTAAACCTATTTTACATTTCAGTGATTGAGCTCAGTTTTACATTTTCAATCAGAATTCTTCTTTATTTTTTGAATAAAAGGCTTTTTTTTTAAACAGTTTTAGGTTCACAGCAAAATTGAGAGGAAGGTGTGGACATATCCCATTTGCCCCTTGTCCCCCCACATGTGCCCAGCCTCCCCCACTATCTACAGCCCACAGAGTGGGACAGCTGTTATAAGTGGTGGACCCACATTGACACATTATCACCCAGAGGCCACAGTTCACATTAAGGTCACTGTTGGTGGTGTGCATTCTGTGGGGTTGGACAATGTATAATGACATGTATCTACCATTATAGGATCACACACAGTGTTTTTACTGCCCTAAAAATCCTCTGTGCTCTGCCCATTCATTCCTCCTTCCTTACTAACCCCTGATTTTATTGTCTCTTTGATTTTGTCTTTTCCAGAACATCATGGCTGGAATCATACAGTGTGTAGCCTTGTCAGATTGGCTTATTTCACTGAGTAATATGCATTTAAGGTTCCTCCATGTCTTTGCATGTTTTGATAGCTCATTTCTTTTTAATTTTTTGTGAGGGGCGGGGGAGACACAGAATCCAAAGCAAGTTCCAGGCTATGAGCTGTCAGCACAGAGCCCAACACAGGGCTCAAACTTATGAACCATTAGATCATGACCTGAGCTGAAGTCAACCTTTCCTATTACTAACACTGGACCCCTGTTTCTCTTGTCTGCACTCTCCTGGTATATCTTTGCTAGTCATTCTTTTGGTGTCTCTCTTACACATAGCACAGATTTGGATTTAACTTTGGAATTCAATTATAAATTTGTTGAGTATATTTTTATGGAGAAATACAACGGTGAGTTCTAGGAAATCATGGCACCTAGTGTCGGGGTGAGGAAGGAAGTAATGTTTTTGTCATTACTTTCAGTGGATTGCCTGATAATCTCTCAAGTATGAAGTTGACTTTTAGGCCCCAGATGACAAAAGATGAGCAAATCAATAAAGTTAACAAAAATCCCATCTCTCTCAGTATCCTCCCATATTTCGATTAGTTACATAACCAGTTCTATAGCCATAATCCACATATTATTTTAGACCTAATCCCACTGGTAGGTAGATTCCATACTCTCTGCCAGATCATCTGTTAAAGTTCTCTGGTTATCTCTTATAAGACTAGAATTAATCTTCCAGTTCTTTAAGAAGAGCTTAGGGGAGCATATTCTTTGAGTTCTTACATGTTCAAAAATGCTTGTCTATTGTTCTTACACTTGAACAGCAATTTGGCTGGATATAAAATTCTTGGACCATGCCTGCCCTCGCACTCTATTGGCTCAGATGTGGCCGTGGAACATTTTGAGGAACAGCCTAAACCTTACCTCACAATCAGCTTGATCTTTTTACCTGAACACCAAAAAGCCTTTTTCCTCCCTTACTTCAGTGATTTTCCTAAGACATATCTTAACATTGACCATCCTGCAGCCTGTCTTTGGATTTGGATTGTAAGACTTCAATTTCTAGAAATTAAAATTGAGTTTCTAAATCACTAAATGTTAGAGCACCTCCACCTGTCTTCTACATCTGCTGTTTTCTCTCCAGTCTATTGTAACTCATTGTTTCTCTTTAATTTTGCTCACTTTGTGAGCAAAATCATTCCTGCTCTTATTGTCTAGTTCCAGTATCCTCCTGCTATTCCCATTGCCTTTCATTTGTTTGAGTTCTTCCTTCCACTTCCTTTCTGTGCTCTGTCAGTTCAGCTTCCCTCCCCTGTGTTTCCTACTTTGGGTTCTTGTTTTATAGAGGTGGTTGCTTCATGAAGTTTTATTTTGTTAAATTATAGCAAAAATACTTGGTGTCAATTTCTGTTTGCTTCCAAGGAATATTACCATGTTTTTATTTTTTTAAGTTCATTTTTATTTATTTTGAGAAATAGAGAGCAAGTGGGGAGGGGCAGAGAGAGAAGGAGACAGAATCCCAAGCAGGTTCCATGCTGTCAGCACAGAGCCCAAAATGGGCTGGAACTCACAAACTGAGATCATGACCTGAGCTGAAACCAAGAGTCAGACGCTCAACCGCCTGAGCCACCCAGGTGCCCCTACCATTTGTTTTTAAATGTTTCTTTCCTCCTTTTCCTTGGCATTATCTTTGCAAAGATGAGGGATTCTTAACTGAGACTGCTATGGCCCCATTAGGAAGTTAATTAGGAGAAAAGGGTGTGCTGGTGAGAGATAGCAAAGGCAACTTCAGGGCAGCAAGAGCTAGTGGGGCACAGAGCTAGGCCCGTCATGGGATCAGTAGAAGAAGTGGCCTTTGTGTATTGTCACAATGATGGCAAAGTGCCTTTGTCTTTTAGTGTGTAGGGACAGAGATGTGACACCAAGGCAACTCTGGATCCCTACCTGCTGCAGGAGGCATGTGTCGAGGAGGAGCCACCACCCAGCACTGACTGTGGGAGCTCTCTGCCCCCAGAAAGAGGTTGGCTTCCAATGGCTCAATGCAAATAGAATGCGTGCGACTCCTTCTTTTGTTTTGCCCGCCCCCTCCTCAGAACCAGGCTAGGGACTAAGGTTTTGGCCATGGCCGGTGTGTCAGGCTCGGCTGGTGCTCCTGTGACCTGCACCTTCCTGTTGTCCCCCACTCCTCCTGCCTGCACCCACTGGCTCCGCTTCTTGGTGGCCCTTCACCCCTTCTTGCTGTAGATGGAGTTTGCATTTCTTATACTCCTCATGCTTTGGGGTCAGTGTGAGATTTCCCCAGAAGGGAGCAATGCAGACTTTATTCTATCAAGCTGGAAATGCCTCTTGCATTTTGATAGAGTACAGTGATGAGGGACCCCAGGACCCAGCCCACTGAGGTCTTTCCTGGTGCCTGATAGAAAGGGAAACAGAGTAGCTCTTTTGGGCCTCAGGGGCTCTCTGAGGGAAGGGCCTGAAGTCTTCCACCATTGCCCAAGGGTTCAGCTAAGGGCAGTGGTCAGGCTGCTCCCCTCAGCAGGTCTGTGCCTGGCTCCTGGGAGGTGGTGGGGGTGAGTTTATGGGAGCATGCAATCATCTTGGCAGCCTGTGGTTCCCTCCTCGCTCCAGCTCCCAGACCGGGGATGTCCACGGGTGGGAGCCCCGGTAACAAGTCTAAGAAGCTGCTTCACGGTTCTCTCCGGTGCTCTTGATCTTGTAGGTATGCAAAACTCATGAACTCACCAACCCCGGGATTGCTGATGTCAAGATCCGGCCAGACCGCAAGATCCTAGCCACTGCAGGCTGGGACCATCGTGTCCGTGTGTTTCACTGGCGGACAATGAAGCCACTGGCTGTGCTCTCCTTCCACAGTGCTACTGTCCACTGCGTGGCCTTCGCCACCAATGGCTTGCTGGCTGCAGGGTCTGGAGATCAGCGCATCAGCATCTGGTCACTCTACCCGATTAGCAGTGACTCATCCACTTCCTCATCGGGACATGTGGAGCACAGGGAGGTGGGAGCCCATGCTTTGGCCTGACCCAGGCATGTAGAAACCATGCATCAGGACCCCTGAGGACAGCCAGTCACAGTTCTCTTCCTCCAGTTACCAGGTGTCCAGTCCTTGGAGTCCTCATTTTCTTTTCTTTTTTAAAAATTTTTTACTGTTTTATTTATTTTTGAGAGAGAGAGAGAGAGAGGGAGACACAGAATCCAAAGACAGGCTCCAGGCTCTGCGCTAGCTGTCAGCACAGAGCATGATGCGAGGCTCGAACCCACGAACCGTGAGATCATGACCTGAGCCAAAGTCAGACGCTTTACCGACTGAGCCACCCAGGCGCCCCTGGAGCCCTTATTTTCTGCACAAGGCTTGTGTTTCCTTTTGTGAAATGCAGCCTCTATATGACAGTGACCACAGTTTACAAAGAGTAACTGGGCCAGACACCTGGATATCTGTGGTCCAGGTGAGAGGCCAACCTGGGGATGCTATTTTATAATAAACTTCCAGTGGCAAACCTGCAGGTTCAAAGTACAAATTCTCCAAGGTGACACCCCTGCTTCCCCCTTAGAGTCAGCTCTGAGAGCCATCTTCAGACTTTCTACTGGGCAGAGCAGTTGACCCCTGTCCAATGGGGGACACCAAATGTGGTCCCCAGGTTCTGCTGACTCCATGTGGCTCCTCATGCCCAAGGATGGCCAGGAGCTTCTGATGCATAGGGCTGAAGCCAGAACCAGTAGAAAGAAGTAGCCAGACCCTTCAAGGGAACACGGCAGAAAGGGGGTGGTCATGGCTGATGGCAAAGGCAACTCTGGGCAGAGAGAATTCCTGGTTCAGGGCCAAGCCAAGTGCAGGATCCATGGGAGGATATGCCACCCCAAAGAAGGGGAGACCAAGGATGCCAAGGTGCTGTCTCCAGGGCGGCCTCAGGGTGGAAAACAATTAAGTATGGCTGACACGGCCACCAAAGACACAGTCCCAGCCAGAACCGTGCACTCAGGGCAACTGGGAATTAGCAGCCAAAGCAGGCAGTGCACCCAGTCTTCTTCTGTGCATGGCCAGGCGCAGTCGTCAAAGCTGGGCTGTTGATTGGGAAGGGGGCCCTGGAAATTGGGATGGGAGCTGTGGGCAGGTGGGAAAGCTGGGAGCCTCAAACCCCTTTGTTCCACTGGTTATTTTGCCAGAAGAGCCCCCTTCAGTCTCTGCCTGAAGAGGTCAGTCCTCCTTTACCTGAAGGGCGTGGAAGGGCTTCCCCTGGGGCACAGTCCATGTGGGATACTCAGGACCGGCTACCCTGCCTCCCAGCTTTGCTTATAACTAGACTCGGGCCCCAGGAGGCCCCAAAGGGTGAGGTACAAAGTGTGGCCCGTGATGAAGTGGCTACGCTCCAGAAGAACCTCATGCAGACAGAAATCTGGAGAACACGTGTGGGATCCAGGTGGCGGGAATATGAGACGCATGAGGCCGAATCCACAGAAACAAGGCCACTCATGGAGGGTCTGGACTCAGTGCAGCCTGAGGAGTTAGAAAGGGCCCCAGGGTTTGGTTGCTTGGCTG
This sequence comes from Helogale parvula, assembly GCA_004023845.1. NCBI lineage: Eukaryota > Metazoa > Chordata > Mammalia > Carnivora > Herpestidae > Helogale > Helogale parvula. Next base: position 23,848 of record PJEM01010524.1, on the reverse strand, counting down.
AAACATGGACCACAAGGCAGGTTCACTAAGTGCAGTTGAAATGCCAGAACCACCTTGGTGTACTGCAGACGGAATGACCCGAGTGCTCAGGGGGACCGGGGTGTTCGAGGGCACTTGCCACTGAGACCTGCTCACCCTCCACAAGAGGGGCCAGAGCATGCCCCTTTCCCCTTGACCTGGAGGAGTCCACCCACAGGAGGAGCCCAGCACCCTGGAGAGATCTGCGGCCTCTCTTCTCTGCAGGTTCCCTTAGAGCCACTGCCACACAGTGAGGATCTCTAAATGCAGTGGAGTCCGTGGATCTCAGAGTAGCAAGGCCCAGTGGTGGCACTGCACGACCCAGGACAGGGTAGGTGTGGTTGTGTAGTGGGCAGCAGGGTCACGACAGCGACCAGCAGCCAGACTCGAAGAAGTGCAGGTATGCGGTGGTGGCCTTGGGGCCCTGGACGTGGAGCCAAGGAGCAGCCTGCGCAAGTCTGGCTTGGTGTCCTTGAGTGGAAGCATTCTGGATCTAGCAGACAGATGTCAGCCCAGGCCACCCAAACAGGCACAGCCCCTCCACCAGACTCAGGCCTCGTGAGGAAATACCACGCTACACTGCTGGCCATGTATACTGTGGACCTTCTGGCCAGTCTCCCCAGTGACCTGTGACCACTCCCCAGGGGATGGCACACTGTTGGAGGTCATGGACAGCCCTGCCTGGGGACTGGCTTACCCACGTGGGCCCTGTTGGACAGAGGTGCTAGCGAGTGTCCTCCAGCACCTTTGGGAGGGACCATGCTGGCCCCCGAGTGTCCTGTAGCCAGGCCACCCACCAGCTATTTGGGGACATATCCAGAGGGATTTCCACATGATGAATGTCCGAAGGAGAGGCTGTTTAGCCTGCAGACTCTCGAGCCTCTCCAGACATGAAGGAAACTGCCGACTGAGCCACACTCGGGGTGCTCCTCACGGGGAGGCTATCGGGTCAGAGACTATGGAGGGTGGCCGAGCCCCACAAAGGCCACATACTGAGGGCGCTGTCCTAGAACAGTAGCCATGGTCTGCTCAGTGCTGCCACTCACCTCCCTGTTCTCTCTGCAAGAGGCACCCATCTGCTGACATGACCACAGGCAGCGGGACGCTGGGTCGTGGGTGGTCATTCTAGAAGATGAACCTTTGCTAATCCTGCCCATGGCTGGGCAGCCACAGGCTGATGCCAGCCAGCAAAGAACTGTTGGGTGAGTCTCAGAACTCACCTGGCCTCCTTGCTAAAGCAAAGCTGTGAATGCACAGAGCGAGTGGTGCCAACATCCTACCCTCATGAGCACTTTTGGGAGAGTGGGCTGTGCTGCAGGGAGTCACAGGGAGGAAGGGGCATGCCTGTACAGCAGGAGAGGGGAGAGGGAGCCCCCGCAGTTACTCTGCGTGCCCTTCCAGCAGCCCTTCCAGGACCTGCCGCTGGCCTGGGAAGCCCCTATGGGGTGCCATCCACCCTGCCTCAGCTCTGACCCTGTGGCATCGGGCGTGGGGCTGCTACAGCCTCAAGAGGCTGTGAACCCAGTGGCCAAGGAACTGATGCCCTCGTCCCTTGGGTATGCCTGTGTCATCAGCTCATCAGGAATCTGTGACTCTGTCCTTTGGCAGAATCACCGTATTTACAAAAACAGCCATGGAGGTGTGTGTTCCAGACAGAGGGACAGGGTAGTGCAAGTCAGCATGAGGTTTATTAAACCCAGAGATACTTCCAGAATGTCTGAGGTGAGCTGTGTGTGTTGACTGCCAGTGTCTTGCCCCTAGAGATGGTAGAGAGGAGGTGTTGGCAGATGCAGACCTGGCGTCCATACCTGCCCCTCACCTTCCTGTTGAAGGCAGGAGCAGAGGTGCATAGAGGATCAAAGGCGACCGATGGTGCCCTGGGCTCTGGGCTGTTCCACCCAGGTCACAGGCTGTGGTGAACAGTGTCCGGGGACATCTTGTGGCCGAATCTCTACATACGAGGACCAAATTGGGCTGTGACAGCCCTGCTGGCCCTGTGTGCCTGGTGGGGCCTTGCGGATAAGCCAAGCACATTCCGAGGCCCCCCAGGCCTTACAGATGTTGTAGGGAAAGACTGGTGGCCAGGACTTTGGTCCACTAAGCTGAGCTACCTGGAACCACAGTGGCACCAACTGTATTAGAAACCTGATGTCTGAACCAGCGCGGGCCGCCTCTCTGCCCCCTGTGGGGGCCCGAGGTTTTGTACAACAGGATCTGAGGATGTTAGCAAATCACCACAGACCCAACTCGTCTCAAACTCCCTGCAGCATTGTAAGAAACAGGGGCCCCGCTCTTACACCCAGTCTGGGGAAGATGCTTCATGTTGGTGAAGTCCCAGATGGTCCTTGTCATGGCCCTCCTCAGACCTGGCCTGGTGTCGGGGGCTGGCTGTGCCGGGGACCCAGTGTGCAGGAGCACTGCTGTCTTCCAGCAGCTGTGCGCCCCCCTTGCTGGAAGGGCTCAAGCTCATCTTCCTGACCATCTCAGGTCAGGGTGGGCTACAGATGGGGTGCAGCACCATCCCTACGGCTTTCCCGCGATGACAGGCAGGTGCTCGATGAGGAGGAGCCTCTTTGCTTCAATGCTGTGCTTCACCAGAAGGACCCATGCGCTCTCATGGCCAGTCCCTTTGACGTTAACTTAGGGCCCTTAATGTTCTGGGAATGGTTTCCTTTGCATGGATAATCGTCTCAGCTTTAGTCATAACAGCCCCAAACTAGAAACAACCTAAATGTATTGACAGACGCAAACTGTGATATGTCACTACAGTGCAGTCCCACCAGCCATAAAGAGGAGCCTGGATGGACCCTGAAGAACTGGGCGGGAGTGGAAGCCATAGTCTGCCAAGGCCCAGCCCAGCCCTGGATCTCCCCCAGGCCGTGTAGGGTATTTGCATGAGGCATCCCTGGGGTGACACCTCGAAAAGGCTGATCTGGGAGTGCCTGGGTGGCTCAGTCGGTTAAGCGTCTGGCTTTTGGCTCAGGTCATGATCTCAGGGTTGGTGGGTTCGAGCCCCACGTTGGGCTCTGTGCTGACAGCTAGCTCAGAGCCTGGAGCCTGCTTCCAATTCTGTATCTCCCTCTCTCTCTGACCTTCCCCTGCTTGTGCTGTCTCTCTCTATCTCTAAAAAATAAATTAAAAACTTAAAAAAAAAAAAAGGCTGATCTGGGCACGGCCTCAGGCAGAGGCCCATGGGAGGCTTCTCACACCCTGTGGCAGAGTTTCCTCCACTTCCCATTTTACCACAGTACAAAAGGCCTGCTTTTCCTTAAAGATGTTTCCACATGCTTCGTGTCGGTGCATAAATCCGGTCCTTGGAAGTCCAGTTACCAGTGATGTTCCTCAGCCTATTAAACAGACAAAACAGTGAGAGCAGGGCTTGAGCTGGGCCTCCTGGCCTTCACCTCAGGCCATGTGGGAAGCCTTGCTCCCTCCTGGTCACCTGCCTGCAGGCCCACACCAGCCACATTTGCTGACAGGCCGTGTCTGCCTGTCCATATGGTACCTTGGAGGCCAGGCCACACCTGTGTGCCTTCATGTCAGATGTTTTCAGCAAGACCCTTCCCAGCCCAGCAGCACCTCTGCACACCCAGCCACGTCTGCCCATGGCTTCTGAGTGGCTCTGCAAAATCATCCCTCTGATTTTCTCCCCGTTTCCAAAGTGCCTTCTCTGGCTACTTTCATTGTTAACCAAGCAACCTTTTTTAAGGACTTACACTTAAGCACTCTTTCATTCAGAGGTCACTTTGATTTAGCACAGTCCATAGTGGCCCAACTGGTGAGTCTGGGCCACCAACATCGACATTATCATCTAGGAAGATGAGGAAGGCCATGGCTCCGCTGCCCGAGGGACAGGAAATGCAGAGACCTGAGGTTCCCCAGGTGAAGAAGGAGAGAGTCGCTAGACAAGCATCACTCATCGTGTGTCCTCAGACACTCTCACCCACAGCAAGACCTTTTGCAGCCCAACCCAGCCACTGAGCAAGGCTCACCAGTCTCTCAAAGAAGTCTTCATTAATACTCTCAGTGGAGAGGCTGCTCACAATCAGAGAAAACTCGTTTGGGAGGAGCGATAGACATTTCTTGTGTGCAGTTCTGGCTCTGGTCAATGTTGTTTTTTTTTTAAGTTTTATTTATTTTAAGAGAGACAGAGACAGTGCAAGTGCAGGAGGGGCAGAGAGAGAGGGAGAGAGAAAATCCCAAGTAGCCTCAGCATAGTGCTGCTGAGCACAGAGCCCAACTCAGAGCTTGAACTCATGAAACTCTGAGATCATGACCTATACTAAAATCAAGAGTTGGACACTTAACCACTGAGCCACCCAGGCACCCCTCTGGTCCATGCATTCTGCTGTCCTGTCCTTATTGGCAGAGCTTCCATAGGTCAGGAGTGTGGGCTCAGTGTAGCCAGGGCCCCTGGTTGGAGCCTCACAGGCTGTAGTTAGGTATCAGTGGGCCGGGGACCTCTTCCAGCCCTGTTGGTTGTCAGCAGAATCTACAGCTCTGTGCTAGAGGCCCGAGGCCCGAGACTTCTTCACGGCCAGCAGGAGTGGCCTTGGGGTATTCTGTGCCATGACTTTCATGACCCAGGATGTGATCTGAATGTTCTTCCAGGGAGTCAAACCATCCCCTGCCACCACGTTCAGGGCAAAGGGTGCCTCTGATCGAGGGGACAGCAGGGACTGCAGCGGGTCCCACGTCCAGGCTGCCTTCCCTGAAAGGCAAGCACCTGTGCCATCCTGGCCAGCCAGCTCAGGCAAGTGGGTGGCCTGGCATGTGCATCTGGCGAGAACCTGACTCAGGAACATTCTGCAGATCTGCCTCCAGACCTGTTGTAACCCTGCAAGGGAGATCCACAGCCATTCCCGCCCAGCAGACGAGCAGCGCTTACCGAGCACCCACTGCAGGCTGGGTCCCTCTCGGACAAGCGGGAAGCTCACTGCAGACCTGACAAGGGGTAAGGCCCACTGTTGGTCGTTCAGAAATCATCAGCTTTTCCCATGCTCCCTGAGTTTCATGGGTGGGGTAGCATCAGACAGCCACATATTTTGGAAGTACGCAAACCAGCCCCCACATCTGGAGGGGGACGGTGAGCCCCAGAGAGCTGGACGAGGCACTCAGACACAGGATTATCCGAGGAAGGGCTTGCTGTGGCCCAGTGTCCACAGAGACCTCGCTGCACTCGCTCGTCAGTCTGGCTTTGTGCTGACGTGCAGTGTGTGTCTTTGCACTCCTGAGTGAGTGATGTTCAGTCAGGTGTTACCCACCTGTGTCGGTGCCAAGAAGCCACAGAACACCCTCTGCACAAAAGGACTATTTGCACAAAGAAAAAACATTCCTTCAGGGGGTTCTTTAGAAGCGCTTGATACTCAACTAGCTATAACTTCACAGGAAAGCCTGGTGTCAAAGACGTGCTGGCACAGACGAAAACCTTAAAGTTGAGCGTGCCTTGCACCTGTGCTTGGGTGCAGGTGAGCCGCCGCTCCCCACTGCGCCCCGCAGCTCCAGCGATGCGGCTGCCCCGCGTCCAGCCCCCTCCCCTCTCCTGCGGCATCACTGCCCTCTGGTTTCACATGTCCCTTGCCTACACTCACCTTCCCCAGGCAAGCTCACTGACTTGTCTGGCAGCACCCTTAGGAGCCAGGCAGGAAGGAAGCACCTAGGCCGAGCTGTGCAAGATGCCGAGAGCCAGGTGGCTGCTGTTGAGGAGAGCAGACCCAACCCACCAGGAAACATGCCCACCACGTAGAGGATTGTCAGTTCTATAAAGGAAGTCCCAAAACCGTGCTGAGGGAATCCATGCAGGAAAACATCTGAGTGGGAGACAGAGCCACCTACCATAGGAAGTACGGTGTACCTATATCATGTGCTAAACTGAAAAAAAGGGTGCTCATGGCCTTTAAATGAGATGATTTTGCCTCCATCCCTGCCAAGAGGGGGTGCCTAGAGCCATTCTACCTGCACACCCAGCACTCTGCTTGGGCTCTTGGATCTTGGAGCAGGGTCAGGAAAGTACACCCTGTGCGTCGTTGACAGACACCCTTGGGCAGCAGCATCTGGGACCTGGGGCCCACAGAGCTAAAAGTAGTCATGTTTGTTGGCCCCCAAACATTCTTTAAAGAATAACTTATTTTGTGGCATAGGGCAGACATGGGGAATCAATCCTGCTATGGCCACAAAGCCTAGGTGTGGTCAGAAGTGCCAAGAGCAGTACTACAGGGCAAGGGGCCTGCCACACGGGCCTCGGATGTGTTAGGCGTCAAGCAGACGGTCAATGGTCATCTGTTCGAACTGGCGAGATTGTGATAGGCCAAGAATCCTCACTGACATGCAAACAAGTTAACGTGACGTAGACCAGAAGAGTATTGTAATAGTTCATAGGCTAAGTGTGTCTACACACTGCTATAGTCTGAATGTCTGTGTCCCCCTCCAAGTTCCTGGCTGAAACCTACCCCTCCAGGTGATAGCAACAGGAGGTGCTTAGGTCACAGGGTGGAGCCCTTGTGAACGAGATTAGTGCCTTATAAAAGAGACGCCCAGAGAGCTCCCTCTGCCCTTCTGCCGTGCGAGGACACAGGAAGTGGGCTCTCACCACACGCTGGATCTGCCTTGATCATGGACTTCTAGCCTCCAGAACTGTGAGAAATGAATCCCGGTTGTTTATAAGCCATAGCAGCCCAAACGTACTGAGACAAGTTGTTATATGTTTATTGTTTTTTTAAGATGTGGAATGTTAAGGGCGCCTGGGTGGCTCAGTTGGTTGAGTGTCCGACTTTGGCTTAGGTCATGATCTCACAGTTCATGGGTTCGAGCCCCGCATCGGGCTCTGTGCTGACAGCACAGGGCCTGGAACCTGCTTCGGATATTGTGTCTCCCTGTCTCTCTGCCCCTCCCCAACTTGTGCATGTGCACTATCTCTCTCTCTCTCTCTCTCTCAAAAATAAATAAACATTAAAAAAAAAAAAAGGACGTTGAATGTTTAAAAAAAAATCAAGCCATTTGGTCTCATCCTGTTGCAGTTATCTATCACTGGCCTAGTAAACCAGCCCAAACTCAGAGTGTCCAGCAGTCATCTGTGCACGTGGAATCCAGGGGCCATGAATTTGGGAAGGGCTTGGCGAGGCCGGCGAGCCCTGGGAGGACTGGGCACAGAGGGCACTGTCGCTTGGACACCTCTGCGTGGCTTCTCAGCCTGGCGGTCTCAGGGGAGTCGGGCTTCTTACATGGGGCCTCCAAAGCTCATCCAGCAAACCAGCAGGAGGCTTCTTTGCCCAGCCCTGGTATCAGAGAGGGGACATAAGACCCCACCTCATGAGGGAGGAAAGTCAAAATGTTTTCATCCTTTACAAAATAATGCTCCTCCTTATTTCTCTTTGGGTAGCAAGAGAGAGTGAGCACAGATAGCTGAGACTTGAGGACTTGGGGGAAGGACCTGGGCCCCCTGCCGTCACCAGGTGGGAGCACCTAGCCATGCATAGGGGCACCCCTCGCTCCGTGCTGCAGGGTGTGATGAAATGCTCATGAAAGTTACCCAGCACAACACACCAGCATATATCTCCAAATAAACGGCAGCAGATCTGGACTTCCCAGCCACATGAAACCAAAGACCCCTTCATCTCAGGGAGAGAAGCCAAAGGTCAGAAGCCGAAAATAAATATGAAGGGCAGGGCTATTATTAAGAGTTCCTCAACCTAAGGAGAAGTTTTGTTCTGGAACAGGCCAGGGTAGGCCGGCCCCACCCAGCGAGAGCACCAGGCCCTCCCGTGGTGCCCGAGCCTGGAGCCCAGCCGCTCCTAGCTGGTGAGTAGTCTGAGCCCTGGGGTTGCTGAGAGCACACCTAAGGAAGAATAAGAAACAATCCAAAGAGAAACTAAACACAGTTCAGTGTTTTTAGCACCAGCTTTCGTGAATCTCGTATCGTGTGTGTGTGTGTGTGTGTGTGTGTGTCCTTCCTAAGATGTTAAGACATTTTCAGGTCTATATGTGAGGCTTGTCACTTTTGTTAGATATTTACAAGTGTTTTTAATGCATTTGCAACCAGTGTATAAATGTCGGGGAAATTTTACTCTGGTATATCTGTATATCTGACGTGTTTTGATATATCAACCGAGTTAGGGTGTGCTGTGGTGAGAATTCTTTATTATACAACATACAGTTTATAAATCTTGAGAAATTACCAAACCATTGATATTTTTTTTCTATTTTGGAAATTTCAAACAAAGGCCACAATGAAGGAAACACAGCCAACCCCCAGGGAACCCCACTTCAACATTAAACCGAGACCTTGCTGGTAGCCACGGGACCTGTAGCGTTGAAGGGTGGGCACTTGGCACCTTCCTCCTGGAGCGAGGACTCCCGGGTTCTGAGGTGAGCTCCTGGACATCTGGAGCTTGCAGCTGCTCATCTAGAACTTGGGAGTAACCACTCCATCAGATGGGAGTGGACAAAGTTCTTCATGAAGCACGTGACCTTCTCCTTGCGGACTAGACATGTCGGGTATCTGATGTGCAGACTGGTGGGGGACTGGATTCTGCTCAAGTCCGCAGCCACGGGGGCAAAGCCAACAGCAGCACACACATTTCCTATCCATAATCCGCAAACTCAGTGTCCCCCTTCCCTTGCTGGAGAGGTAAAGAGCGAGATTAGATTTGCTAATCAGGAAGAACAAATCCTACAGCCATGCCCCACACACTGCTCAGCTGCAGTTAAAGGGGGAAAGAGGGGGCGAGAGGGGAGAGGGGGCAAGTGGGGAAGGAACAGACCCCGGAATGGGCTCAAAATAGAAGAAAGAGGCAAGGAAGGGCTGGCAGTTTCTCATGTCTGAGGAGAACTTACATTCAGTAACATTCACTCTCTTTAGGAGATGGTTGTATGAACCACAATAAAAGCCCCCCCCCCCAGTAATACCCTCCTGCCCCTTTGCTGGCCCCCACCGCAGCCCTGACACCCATGGGTCTGCTCTCTCACCCTGCAGCCTTGCCTCTTCCAGAACAAGTATAGACAGAATCCTACAGTGTGGCGCCTCCCTTCTGGTCACCCACGATTCTGTATTTGGGGTCCAATGGCTGCCTCCACCAAGAAACGGCTCCTTTCTCCTATAGCAACCTCACTCCTAGGGGACCGGGCTTCTGAGCTGGACTCACCCCTGTTGCTCACGGAAATGGACACCCATACACACATTTCCCACACACCCGTCACCCAGCAGCTGGGCTTCTGAGCTGAACTCACCCCCAAGGTGGTCTGCCTTTGTGGAGCCTGTCCTGAGCCCCTCGGCCCTGCCCCATAGAGCCTTCTGGCCGCCCCCATCCTCCCCGGAGGCCCTGGCCAGCATGATGGCCTCCGTCTGTCCCTCCCTGTGGGAACATGCATTCTCTTAGAGCAGAAACTGTATCTCAACAAATGCTGTGTGGCACCCACTCTGGCATGTGTGAACATGGGACTCCGCTCCCCACCTCACACCACAACTTTGCCTCCCCTGAAAAAGAGAGGGCTGGTGGGCCTGGGCCCTCCCAGAACTAAGTGGCCTTGCCCATCCTCCTGAAGACTTGGGATCCCTAACTGAAGCTATAGAGCCCCAAAGACAAAAGGAGACACTGTCCCTGTGAGAGAGACACAAGAGCTTGCTGGACTTTGAGGGGCATCTCTCAGGGGTCCTAAACCCCACACCCAGGGCTGTCACCAGCACGTGGGACCCACCACTCAGGCTGGGGGCTGGACTGCCTGCCTCATGGGTGAGTCTGGGTCCCTGGGCACCGGTGAGGCTTCTGGAGAGAGCCTGGGGTAGACTCAGCCTAGGGAGGTAGCACCAGGAGAGTGGCTCCCAGTAGGAGGGGTGCTCACTCATCTGACTGCTGTCCAGCTAATTGCCAAGCAGGACATGGGGCTCAAACTGCTTGGGGCTGTGGCTGTTAGTTAGTCCAGACTCTGACATCTGGGCCCAGTCATTCTGTGTTGGGGCTGTCCTGTGCACCACAGGGTCCTGAACAGCATACTTGGCCTCCACCCACTCAGTATGGCCATCAAAAGTGTCCCCAGACATTGCCCAATGCCCCTGCAGGACAAAACTTGCACATTAAAAACCACTGGCTTAGGGGCGCCTGGGTGGCTCAGTCAGTTGGGCATCTGACTTTGGCTCAGGTCATGATCTTGCACTTCATGGGTTCAAGCCCTGCATTGGGCTCTGTGCTGAGAGCTCAGAGCCTGGAGCCTGCTTCGGATTCTATGTCTCCCTCTCTCTCTGCCCCTCCCTTGCTTATGCTCTCTCTCTCAGAAATAAATTAACATTAAAAAATAAAAAATAAGACCACTGGTTTAGAGACAGGTTGGGACTTGGTCAATCCAAGGTGAACAGAGTGGCTTTTGTAGATTATGGATAATCCAGGGTTTCTTTAATTGTTCAATACATGTAAATATACATAAAAAAATATAAATTTGGGGCACCTGTTGGTTAAGCATCCAACTTCAGCTCAAGTCATGATCTCATGGTTCGTGAGTTCAAGCCCCTCATGGAGCTCTGTACATGTGTCTTGTGTGCGTGCGTGTGATATTTTCATAACAGACAATCTTAGGGGGAACAAAGTGGTCTCTCCCTGTGGTTTAATTCAAATTTTTAATTCAGCATAAGTTATTTCCCAGGTGTACATGTAATAGAATCTCTGTCTTCTGGAAACTTAAATCTCACTGGGATGAGACATCTGTGTGGGAAATAACTGGAAACTGAGGGGAAACCCAGCGGCAGTGTGCAGCAGGGGTTCAGAAAGGGCAGGCTTTGAGGAGCCAAATGGCCTCAGCAGCACACAGCCAGCAGCTCGGCCCCTTGTGTGTCCTGGCCCACCTGAGACCTGTACTCTTCCTGCCAGCAGCCCACCTGTTCCAGAGGTAGGATTGGTAAGTGGCAGGCAAATGACAGGGCAAATGAAGAGGCCAGAAGCAGCTGTGGCTCTGGGTACAGCCTTGCAATAGCTTCTGGGAGTCCACGACTCCAGAAGCGGTTGCCAACCATGGCCTTGGGCCCCGCCTCTAATGGACCCTCCTGGCTGTCCACCCAAAAGAAAAAAGGGCTTAATCATCAGTGCCGAGAAGGTGAGACATGCCCAGAAACACCTAGAACTGTAAGAATGGCTCACTATAGAAGCCTCCATGGGCTACTGGGGAAAATGAGACCCACTGCCCCTCGCTGCCTGCAGCGCTGCCCAGTCCTGCCCGGTGGAGATGACAGCAGACACTCTTGGGGCCAGTGGCCTCTCTTCAGCTCCCCCTGTGGGGATGGTGATCTTGCCTCAAATGCCCAGAGGTGCCTGCTAGTTCACAGCGCCGGGCTGCTGGGTGGCAGGTGTGTGGGGAATGTGTGTATGGGAGGCATACAGCTGGCAGCTGGCAGCTCCCTGCAGCCCATCCCCCACCTTAGCCAAGATGCCCTTGGGCCAGGCACATAGCCTGGCAGCCCCCTGTCTCTGCAGCTCTGTGCCCTTAATCTCTCCCAGGACAAGGACCCAGCTGGCCAGTGGCATCTGAATTAAACCTCTTGTTTTCCTTAGTCCTTTGAAGACTTTACTTACTGTTATCAAAAAATGGATTATCTGCATGGAAGTTGCTGCTCCCATATTTGATGGCGGCCCATCACCACACACATGTGCTCCCAGTCCCCACAACCACGTTGGAAGCCCAGACCTACCAGTGCCCTGTATAGACGAGTGGCAGAGAACACACTGCAGCCAGCCTTCCTGCAGCTCTGAGCCCCACAGCACACCACGCGGGAGCTGGCCAGGCCAGGCAGCCTTAGCAGACACGGGGCGGGCCCTGGGTCCCAGCCAATGACTCAAATCTACCTTACCACAAGGGAGGACTTGGAGAGGGCAGCCTTGCAATGAAGAGCCTGCCATGTCCTCCAGCACCGGCACAACCTGATGGGAAAAGATGCAAGCTGCATGCCACACATAGCCAAGCACCCTTGGGGAACCCAAGAGCTATGGCCTCTTCCTTAACCTGGCCTCCATCGGCCCTGGCTGCCATTATCACCTTCACTGTGTGATGAGATCCCAAATGAAGCCATCCTGTGGAAGAATCTAGAAAGCATGTTCTGAGATGAAAGGGTCAGAGATGGGGTCACAGATGGAGGAGGCTAGGAAGACAGGTGCACGGGGGTTGGGGGGGGACAGGGGCATCCATCCTGGAAGGCCAGGGTCACTGTGGAAAGGGCTTGGGGAACCCAAGGAGCCCCGTCTACCAGGGTGGGGCTTTGCTGTCTTCCCGATGATGTGAGATGCAGCACCCAGAGCTGCTCCAGGCCCTGGCCCCAAAAGTCCTAAATATGTGACTGAAAAAATGCCCCTCAAGTCCAGGTCCGCAGCAACTGTAAGGCCCACCAGAAGGCCTTCCAGTCAGACTGTAACCCCCTTAGACTGAAAACTTCAGCATCTCTCAAGTCAGGATGTGTTTCAGTCTAAGGGTGTCACAGTGTGATTGGAAGGCCTTCTCCTCGGTGGTGCGAGCAAAAGTGGTGGGCCTGGACCCTCACGAGTCCCCAGCGCAGGTCTCCACAGCAAGAGCTGGGCCAGGCTGCTCTGTGAGCGAAGGGGAGAAGACACGGGTGGTGGCCACTGGAAATGGAGGATTAAGTACTTACTTTATGCAATTGAAAGCTGATAGATAAAGGATGTCAGCAATACCATTCCTCTTTATAATTAGAAGATAACTTAATTACTGCTATTAAAACCTAAGCTTCTCCTCCATGTGTGCTGCTTTTCATAAAATACCTTTGGTTCTGCTCTTCCCCACACACAGACCTGGCAGCAGTTAAATAGAGGCGCCGAGACTCCAAAGGTTCATCTTGTGAACCCATCTGGTTTGAAGTAGTACGACAAGCAGGGAAGGGAACTGAATCAAAGGCAAGATTTGTGTGTTTTTTTCAATACAGAAAATGTGTGGGGTAGACCAGGAAACAGTCCCATCCTCCGCTCCCAGGGCCGGGTGCTGCCACCAGGCTGTGGGGCCATGTCCCCTGGCCTGCTCCTCGCCTGTGCCCATGTCACAATACAGAGGTGCCTGTGGGGGTGAAGGAGGTCGGGAAGGAGGCATATGGGGATCAGGTTTGTGCTGAGGTATCAGATGGGCCCAAATAGATGCCCGGTCCTGCCTCCCAGCACCTATGAAACTGCACAGCCTCACTGTGCACAGAGGAGGAGAGGACAGTCCCCACTGCTCTCATGGGCCTCCACCATTCCCACCGCTTCCCCAGGGCACGGGTCAGTGCCCCAGCATTAAGGGGAAACTGAGGCACGGAGGCTGTGGAACCTGGGAGGTGTGCTCTCCTTTGCACTCAGCTTCAGGTTGGACAACTGGATTCATTCCTTTTGTCCTAGGAGAAGCTCCTTGGGCCCCCACCCTCCCTCTGCTGGCTCTGCCGGCTCTGCCGCTGGCATCTGTGGCCCCGTGGAATTCTCTAGTGCTTGTGCGCTTTGATCTGCAGCACACCTGGAGATCAGTGCCTCACATTCACCCAACCATCGCCACACAGGTCCTACGCACTCTTTGGACTTCCCCAGCCAGAGGGAAGGGGTGGCTGAAGCCCCACAAGCAGGCTTCCTCTTCCTCTGCCACGCCAGACCCCCCTCTTCCACATCAGAACCTCCACGTACTGCCTCTGCACTCCAAATGCTTCCCTGTGTAACCAGCCCCTTCGGGTTGTCATCAGAGACTTGTGTCCACATCTGCCTGTGCCCTATGGCTCACTGACATGCTTGTTTGGGGCACTTTCTCTTTGTCCCCGTAAAGGCACCTGGTGCTGGCCAGCTTTACTTAGTGGTAGTACAGGGGAAGGGTCCCATTCCAGAGTATCCCTGCACCAGCCATGAGCCTGTGGATGAGACCCTGTAGGCTGTGGGGTTGTCAGAGTGCTCGTGTCTTGGGTTCTTGGAATACCTAGAGAGAAGGTGGCAACCGTAGGGCTTTCCAGGGTGCCTGGCACTTGGTAAGTCCTGTAAAAATGCCAATTATTTGTATTGGGGTATCCCACACACATCCCCAGCCTTCCTGGGATCTGGAAGGTTTATGTCAAAGATAGAGGCTCCAGCGCTGGAGAAAAGTAGAACAGCAGGCCCTGCCTGTGGCTATGGTCTGGTCTTCCTCCTCTATGTTTTATTTTATTTTATTTTATTTATTTATTTTATTTTATTTTATTTTATTTCATTTTATTTTATTTTATTTTCATTTTATCTATTTATTTTAGGCAGAGAGAAAGAAGGGGGAGAAAGAGGGGCAGAAAGGGAGAGAGAGAGTGATAGAGAATCCCAAGCAGCACAGAGACCCACTCGGACCATGACATGAGCTGAAGTCAAGAGTTGGATGCCCAACCGAGTCACCCGGCACCCCTGGTCTTTCTCCTCTATAAACAGCGAGCTGGGCAACTGGGGGTGTCGCCCCACCACACCCCAGGGTCTTTGGATCCCCTAGACTCCTTATGTGGAACCCAAAGGAGTGAAGAGGGCAGTCGACAGGCCCCACCCCTCCTCTACTTAGTCAAGAGTTTACCTGTTTCATCCATTGTACATCCATTGTTTTTCAAGGGTTGAAGAGTCTAGGGTCCCTGGACCAAATTTCTGAGGTCCCTTCTAATCCAAGTTCTTGTCCTCCTGAGTTGGCAGCTGGATACCTGGAGACAAGTGATGGGAGCAGAACAGGACCTCTGGGCCAACTGGCGAACACAGAGGAAGACACAGAGGCATGAGCCCATGAGGAAGCAGGTCAGATGGGACCTGAGATCCACACAGTGCAGCATGGTGGCTCACGGAAGGGGCAGGCCAGGTATGCTCACAGAGGAGCCCAAAGCGAGGGACACAGAAGTTGCTGCCAGCACAGTGGCTTCACAGGGAATTCAGGGACTGTCTGGGGTAGCTGCCCATGGGAGTGTCAGCCCCACATGGCAGATAGCTCTGACAGCACTGTTGGTGTTCACCAGGCACTTGTTTCAGGAATGAGTGACCAAGAGGGGCTCTGAAATGAGCAGCCCCCAGCAGAAGCTGGGTGACCCGAGCCACCCTTTCCTCACCCCCTCCCCAGATGGAAGGTGGGTGACAGCAGCCTACTGAGGTGTTGCATGGCCTACAGGCCACAGGATTGCCCCAAGGAAGAGCCCCACCTATAGGGCTGGGCATCCGCAGCATCCATCATCCTAAAGTAACCAAGTGCTCTTCACAGGAGACTGGACACTGGTGAGCAGTAAGAACTGACAGGTGGGTGGCAGCCTGCGCCCTGCTGTGTGATCCCATTTGTAAGAAGTTCTCAAGCCAGGCGAACTCATCTATGGGGGCATAAGGGAGAAAACCATGCCTGTGGGGGCTGTTCCCCAGTGCAGGCCATCCTCCTCTAAAGCATCCAGCGAGCTGACCTGCGGTACCATGTGCTGTCCAGCACTCAAATGCAGCCAGTGAGGAGCCGAATGTTTCATTTTATTCTGTTTTTGTTCATTAACATGTAAGTAGCTCACCGTGGCTGGTAGCCACCGTGTCAGACAGCGGAGCCGCTCTTTGTCTTGAGTGGGAGATGATCATGGGAACAGGTTCACCTGTAGGAGGCTGGCAGGCTGCACCCTGGAGGCCCGTATGCTCGGCTGCAACCTCTCTTCTGCAAACAGCCGAACCATCATTGGTTCAGAGGGAAGCTTCTCATTTTAGCTTTAAAACGAAACCAAAGTAGAGATCGCTCCAACTGTTTTTCACTCCCTGACCCTCACCACAGCCTGAGTGTTGAAAGTGTGCAAAGGAAGAGCATGGCCTCAGTGGGCCCTGGAGAGGTGCCCAGCACATGCAGGAGAGACTCATCACTCCTGCAGGCCTCCCAGGACAAGAAGGAATGCAGGGCACATTCGTGCCACAAACAGGCTACATGAGTGGGGAGCTCAGTGATGCATGCAGCTCACCCACAGGGAGGTCTGCAGCAGGTGGTAGCAGGGCATCCATCAGGGATGGGTATCCGGAGCTGTCCTTAGGAGTCCATGAAGCTGTGTCCACAGAGCCCACTAAATCATAGGCTGTGTCTTCACACCCTGGCACTAGATGACCTTTGAAGCTTTGGGGGACCTGGGCTCCAGAGCTCATTCCTCAGTAGCCTTGGTCACCTTTTGAAGACCTGCCTCATGGAAACACTTTCTGCTGTCCAATTGCTAAGACATCGACCACGTCACACCATCGGGGTGAACACATCCGGGAAAGAAATCATCCAGTCTAGGACACTGGGAAATGCCTGGCTGTGCTGGGGAGAGGTGGAACCAGGTTGCAGCAATTGCCACAAACATACTGGGACAGACACAGAAGGGGGATAGAACCTCAGCCACTTGCATTTCCCGTCCATCATGTGTCCGAGTTAGCAGCCTTGACGTTGACCGGTTGTCAGCTTTTCCTGCCTGGACTCAGGAAGGGAGGGATCAAAGAGTTCCTCTGGCCCCATCACTGGTGTTGAGTTAATGGGGAGAGGTCCCTCACCACCTGGCCTGGGAAAAATGCTTCACAGACAGGTTTCAAGATGACTCATGACCACTGTCATTGTACCCCCTGTCCAGGTCACCCCGTGGGGACATTCACAGGGAACAAAGTCAATAAACAGGGGAAAAAAGGCCTGGGCTAGGTCCAGCCAGGGGAAATGCTAGAACAGCAGAACTGCCTGTTTTTGTCTTTCGGTGATCAGAGTCTGAGCTTCTCCCCTTCCCAGCCCCCAACTGGCAGTGTCCTGTCATGATGGTTATTTCCAGCTTCCGTGGAAAAGCACTCAGGACAGGCATTGGTCCTGAAAACAGGCCAGGAGTGCCGGCCTAAATCCTAGAGGAGGGACAACGGCCGGCCAGAGTTAAGTAAAAAGGCCCTGAGCACACCTGGGGCTGAGGCGGAGCCCCGGTACTTTCAGCCTAGGGGAGGGTGGGATGGAGCTGCAAGGTGACAGTGGGGGCGGGGAGCTGGCTGGCAGAGCCGGGAGGGGACCCTGGGAGCAAACCCGGTTGGGGCTACAGCAGAGGGGGCGGGGAGAGGACGGAGAGGGGCGTGGCCGAGAAGAGGCTCTGGAAACCAGCCGGGAGAAGGCGCTGGGAGGGCACTGTAGGGACACCCGCTTCGCAGCGGACTGTGGGGATTAGAGCTGGGAAGACCCCGAAGTCCCCGAATCCACCGGCCTCTCTCTCCCCGACATTCCCCGTGCGATCTAACTGGACGCAAATAAATGGACACGCAGGCAGCTTCCAAAAGAGGCGAAACCTTTATCAAGTCGGCGCCGGCGCGGTATCTACAGTATCTACAAATATCTACACGTATCTACACCGCCTGCAGACGGGCTCTCCGGTCGTCTACACTGCAACTGCCGGCCGGGCCGGGGAGAGGGGGGCGACGCGGTCTCGCGGAAAACAATAAATATCACTTCCTTCCGCCGCTGACCGGGCGCTTTGGCACTGGCGGGCGAGGACCCCGTGGCCCTCGGGGCTGGGGAGGGACCCGCGGTGGCTCCCGGGACTGGGGAACCATATACTTCGACAGCTGTCGGGGCTGGAGGGTGGAGGACCCCGACGGCTTCGAGGCTGGGGAAGGGGAGACCCGCACTGGCCCCCGGGGCTTGGGGAAATGTGTTCTTGGAAGGCCCTTGGGGCTGGGTGGACGAGAACCCCGACGGCCCTCAGGGCTGTGCGGGGACCCCGGGCGGGGAGCGGCCAGCGGGCGCCCGCATTATCTGGGGCAGTAGTCGTAGGAGCCGGGCGGCGCGGCCCCGGCAGACGAGTACATGTTGGCGGCGGCGGCGGCGGCGGCGGCGGCGGCTGCGGCGGCGGCGGCGGCTGGGCTCACGGCGGGGTGGTGGTGGTGCGGGTGCGCGTGTGGGTGGTAGCCGTGGCCGCGCAGGCCCGGCAGCGGGTAGGGCGCCGGCCGGCTCTTGGGCCCGAGGTAATGGTCGTAGGCGGTGGCTGGGTACTTATAGGGGTGGTGGTGCAGAGGCTCCGACGCGCCGGGCGCCTCCAGGCGCAGCTCGGGGTGCGGAGGGCTGGGCCGGCCTCCGGGCGCACCGGGCAGTGGGATGAGACCGCCAGCGCCGCCGGCCCCGGGCAGCGCTGGGCTCAGCACCCGTGCCAGCAGCTGCGGCGGGTGCGCCGGGTCCCCGAGCACGGCCGGTCCACCCGCGTCGCGCTCGAATTCTCGCCGAGCCTCGGCCGCCTCTGCGGGGAGGGCCGAGGGGTAAGCGCGGCGGCTCGGGACGGCAGAGAGGACCCACCAGCGCCCCACTGGTCCTGGCGGGGAGGGGGCACAAGCTCGCGCTCGGACGCTCCCGGCCCCTTCTCGCCGAACCTGCTGGAGACCCGGGGCCTCCCCAGGGGCCCGCGTCCCTCCGCGGGCGGCAGGCGGGGCGGGCAGGGCGCAGCCGTCGGGCCGGGCGGGCGAGTGCTCGCTTGCCCGCCGCCACCGCCGTTGTGCAACCGGCGTGAAGGCCCCGAGCGCCCCTGGGGCTCAGGCGAGGCCCGGCTCGGCCGCCTGCCCGGGGCGGAGCGCGCGCAGGGCCGCGGCCCCGATCCCACGACCCCGGCCCTACCTTTCTCTGCGCCGTTGGGCTGCGTGGGGGAGGCCACGGGGTTCCGAGAGCGAGCGAAGGCGCTCATAAGCGGCAGCGCGCCGGGCCGGTGGTTCCGGGGCCTGCGGGAGGGAGAAGGGCAGCGAGTCCGGGGGGCGCCCCGCCAGTCTCCTGCACTGTAGCCATCCCTTCAGAGGACACTCACCAGTCCTCCGGGTCGCAGTCTCGAAAGCCTTTGGCGAAAGGGTTGCTGGCTATCTTGAGCTGCGTGATCTGCGGAGGGTGGGGGGAGCAGGCATTGAGCAAGTGGCTGGAGCCCCTGCGCTGGGGCCTGGAGCACCAGGGTAGCATAGCGTTAGAAGGGGCTCCCCAAATAAGAGCCCTTTTACTCTTCTGGGACAATAACCCTCCCACATTTACTCTCCCTCACTGAGAGTTGTGCCTTTCTTCTGCCAAAGGGGGAGCTTCCTTTCTCGCTAAGGATCCCCTTTGTGGCCCCAAGTGATTGAGATGGAGACCCAGTGCCTCTGGCTGGGATGGGAATGTAGTCACCTCCACCGCCCACCCCGCAGGGGCGGGGGTGGGGGGGATGCCCTAGGAATTTGGGTAAACCGTGGATCAGGCCCCTGATGGGGAGTTTCCGGAATGGTTTGGAAAACAAACTTTCAGGCCGCACTGACAGTTGCCGCTGGAGAGGTCAACCTGATAGGAGTCTGGGCTGGCCTGCAGCAGAGGGGAGCAAGCTGCTTGAGGCCTTTGAGGGTGAGACGCCACCGGTGGTGTGTTCCACTAGGACCCACAGTGTTTGGGTCCAGTCCTCTTTGCCTCAGGCAGCAACTGGAAATTGCAACCCAGAAGTACTGAATTTGGGCATCCCCAGGGTCTCACCCGATGGTTCTGGTAAGCAGTGACCGCAGTGAAGCGAGTCTCCTCAAACACAAAGGTTTTAAAGTTCTCCTCAGCGTACTTCTCACTGTCTTTGCGTGGGTCCACATAGACAACGTGGAAGCGGGGCTGATATCTGTGCATGGAGTTGAGAATAATCTGGAAGACAAGGTGGCAAGTTTGGAAATAGGAAATGGGTGAAGGTCCAGAGAAGCAGTGAATTTCCCAGAGAACCTGGACAAAACCCTTGACTCCTGAAATGAGGTCCAGCCATAGGGCTCAAGCGGAGACTGCAGTCAACTAACTGGGGACCACCAGGAAAGACACCCCAAATGGCAAACGATCAAGGTTTAGATTCTCTTTCGATAGGTCCTTCAGAACTACTTGAGGCCTACAGCGGGCAGTGGTAGGCGGCGGCTGCAGGCCAGAGCTCAGCCCAGCAGGAAAGCTCCGCCCCGGGCTTCTACAAACCTCCTGCAGCTACCCCCCACGCACCATCCTTCCCAGTTAAAAATCTAAAACAAAAACAAAAAACCTCCAGCAAAAAGTCAGGAATGGAGTGAGGGAAGCAAGGTGACAGACAGCCTCTCCCAGGCCCGAGAGCCGCCAGGTCCTGAGCCCCTGACCGGAGGGGCCCACTCTCCTCAGCCTGCCCTTCATTCACAACCCGAGCTCGGCCTCTGGCTCTGGTCAACAGGGACTGTCCCGGGGATCCTGGGGAGATGGGAGGATTGCTCACATGGCCGTTGTCGTCCAGCAGGTTGTTGGTCAGCTTGAGCTTATCGAAGGACACAATTTGCTTCATCCACTGTGCACCCTTGGCTGGCGAGTCAGGGTGGTAGTGTACACGGCCTGGTGTGGCAGGGTCTGCCTTCCCGGCCACTAGCCAGGAGGAGCTGTGGAAGGCATACCTGGGGCAACACCAGAACAGGGGTCACGCCATGGAGGGTGAACAGAGAGGGCCTTGCTGAATGAACCCCCAAAGTGCCTCTGATGACTTTTCCTATCATCGGTAAACTCAAGCCTTTGGTCTACCACACAGACTGGGAGCTTTTCTGAGGGGAATTGTGAAGAAAACAGAAAACTCCCTCCAGTCCCAATAGAGAAGACAGCAGGAAGCCAGGCACCAAGGGAGGAGGCTGGGCTCCAGGCGCCTCCATTCGCTGCATGCGGGTCTGCCTGCTCCAGGCCTCCCCACCGCCGCCTCCGGTGTCGCCTGCGCGGCGGCAGGAGCCCGGATTTGGTTGTGCCGGAGGCCTCCGGCGCAGGGCGGACCACGTTCTCTTTATTAATTGCTGTTAATTGTCCGGGCAGCGGAGGCCCGCCCAGCATAATCTCTCCCGGCCACCCCACCTTTCCTGCTCGGCTCCCAGGCCCAGCGTTCCCGGGGGGATGGGGGAAGGGGACAAGGTGCCCACCCTCACCTCGTGGGAGAAGGAGACATGAAGAAAGGCAGAGGTTGTGTGCAAAGGGCCCACCTGCCTCAGGCCAAGCTAGCCTAGGGGCGTGGGAGCGGTCTCGGGCCTAGAGCTGGTGGAGGGGCCCAGCCTGTATGACTCCTGAGGCTGGGGGTGGGGTGTGTGGGTCTGGGGTCTGAGAGGGTTGGGGAGGGAGCAGGGGATGGTGGGGCCGGCGGCTCAGGTGCCTGGGACTCCCGTTCACAAACGTCCTTGTGGGCTGCCCTCAGAGGCATCACCGAGCTACTTCCCAGCGCACCCTCCCTGGTCCTGCTGGGCGCTCACCGGTAGCGCTTGTCGTCCACAGGAACGAAGTCCATGAGGAGCATGTAGTCGGCCATGGGGTCCATGCCGAAGAGCTTCACTTGAAACGTGGGGAACATGCGCCTGGGGGCGGTGAGGCCTCGGTCACTTCAGGTCGGGGAGGGCAGGGCTGCCCCACCTTGACCAACCCAGGACCGGCGGCCTCCTGCCGGCTGCTGCGTTCATCGGCCTGGCCCCTCCATCTCCTCTCCCTCTCACTCAGCTACACTAACCCAACTAGGCTCCTGCCCAGCCAAGGGCAAGTGGAGGGGCAGAGTAGTCCCCTGCTCCCTTCTTCAAAACCGGAAAATGGCTCACTAAACACTACAGCTGACCCTCCACACCCCAACCCTGGTCTATGGCTTTTTCTGCCACATTTGCCTGCGTAGAGCCAGCCTAGCACTTGTTAATTCTCAGCGGTCCAGTCCAGAGCTAGCCTCAGTTGGCAGCACCGGATCAGCAAGACTCCTACGATGCGGTCCCAGAGATTCTCAGCCCTCCACAGAGCTTCCCTCAGCTCCATCTAAGCGACCGATGTAAACTCCCGGCTCGAACAAAATGAAACCGGGGACTCTTATGTAGTTCCCAGGAGTCCCAGTTGCCTTTTAGGCTGGGTCTGCGGGGGCTGCTCCCCGATCCCTCCAGTGAGGCTGAGGCCTCAGAGCCCATGGACCCAACTTTTAGGCCCTGTCTCCAGCCCAGTACTGGAGTCTCCCCATCTTCCTCAGGGATACACACAAGTTCCCCGGTGCCACACACATCCCACTATTGCCCCCAGACGCAGCTACTCTGGGAGAACTTACTTGGCTTATGCTCTCATGTCCCCCAACTCTCCCCCGCCCCGGACTCCAACTCTATGACCCATCCAGGCTCTCGAAAGGACATTCTGCAGCTCCTGGTTGGGCCGCCAGCCGTGAGCCGGCCCTGTCCTGAGAGCACAACAGTGCCAACCACTGGGCCCTGGAGGACAGCATGAGGCTTGGCTCCCACCTGCCCTTCCTACGGCTTCACTTCATAGGCACCTCCGTGCAGGCAGTGGGCAAAAACCAGATGCCATGGGAGCTGGCCTTCCTGGTCAGACCTGCCACCCCCACTTTTGCAGGTTGGTGGGTGCCACGGAATGCTGGCTTCTGGGGTGAAGGCTGGCTACTGCCAAGGCCCTTGCTGCACTGGACTGGGCCAGAGGCTGGGGCACCATCCTTAGGGGACATTAAGGAGAGCCTGGAGAAGACCTGCAGAACTGAGGCTGAGCACAGGCCTCAGGATCCCGAGGGAGGACAGCCGCGGCAGGGAAACAGAAACCGCGAGAAAGCTCTGCAAACAGGCCCTGAGTTCCCCTTGGCTGTGCGGATGCAGAACTGGTGTCTCCGTGTGTACATTAGACACAGCCCGGCACCCGCCTTTGTCTGCTGGTCAAATTGGTTGCATCGCAAAACTTGTTCCCCTTCTCTCTGGGCCCTTAAAACAAATACAGGCCAATTGGAAGGCGGCAGCCCCAGCAGCAGTGACCAGGCCCCACAATTACCCGAAATTTAGGCCCGAGAAAGCTGGTAGCAACCTTCACAGAAGACAGCATTCTGTTTTTAAGGGTCTTAACTTCCTCCTAAGAATTTCCAGACAATTGCCCAACTGCCCCCTCTTTACCTAACCCGTATAGATTGAATTGGGGGAACTAAAGACGTGAATTTCCTTTGAGGTGGGATCCACTGGGAGCCGGCTGGCTGGCTGGCTGGCGAGGCCGCTCAGGGGTGGCTGCCTAACCCCTAGACCCGTGTGTTCCGAGCCGGCCCAGGCTTCCGGCCGCGGGCGCCTTGGGACTGCGGGAGGGGCAAGCGGGTCCGCCGGGCTTCTCTCCACCAGCCTTCCGAGGCTGCCCGCGCCGTCCCCTCTGGCCCCGCTCGGCACGACAGGCGGCTGTCGCCGGAGCCGGGACCTCAGAGAGCGAAGAGCCGGCTCGCGCCTAGAGGGGCTCGCAGGTGGCGGGGCCGCGCCCCCACCCCGCTTCTCGACCCCACTCGCGTGGATCCGACCGAGGCGCGTAGCCCGAGACCCGCGCCACGTGGGGAGGGTCACAGGCAGGAAGGGGGGCACCCTGACCTGCCGGCCTTGGTGACGATCATCTCGGTGCCCAGCTGATTGAACTCGTCCCACAGCGCCTTCATCTCCAGCTGCACGCTCACGCTGGCCACCTTCGCGTTCTTCTTCACCGGCGCCTTGGCGGCCGCCGCGCAGCTGGCCCCTGGGCCCTCGGGCTCGGCGGCGGCGCTGGTGGCCGCCCCGGCGGCCGGCGCGAACGGGTAGGCGTGCGGCGGCGGGCCCGGGGCGCCGGGGGCGGCGGCGGCGGCGCACGGGTCGTAGCGCGGCGGCGGCGGGGGCTCGCGCGGGCCGTATGGGTCGGCGCCGGGCGACGCGGCGCCCGGGAAGCCCCCCGCGGCCCCCAGGCTGCTCAGGCTGCTGGCCGTGAAGGCTGCAACGTCGCAAAAGTGCGAGAGCTGAGTGAGCCACGGGCTGGACACGGCGGAGATCATGACCCGCGGGCCGCCGCCGCCGCCCCCGCCGCCGAGGTGAGCGCTGCCCCGCGCCCCCGGCCGAGTGGCGGGCGCCGAGCTGCGCCCGGGGCCGCGCCGCCCTACACCGCGGGCCGGCCCCGAGGA
>PJEM01010523.1:0-61797 GCA_004023845.1 Helogale parvula | reverse complement strand
TGCTAAGTGAAATAAGTCAGGCAGAGAAGGACAGAGACCATATGTTTGCACTCATAGGTCTAACAGGAGAACAGGAGAAACCTAATGGAGGACCAGGGGGAGGGGAAGAGGGAAAGAGAGTTGGGGAGAGAGAGGGATGCAAAACTTGAGAGACTATTGAATACTGAATACGAACTGGGGGTTGAAGGGAAAGGGGGAGGGGGAAAAGAGGTGGTGGTGATGGAGGAGGGCACTTGTGGGGAAGAGCACTGGGTGTTGTATGGAATCCAATTTGACAATAAACTATTAAAAAAAATAAAGTTGCTATTCCTTCTTCAACTTTCCCTTGGTCACATGCTTCTTCAGATCCAGTCCTCCTGGGTCATCCTTAGCATGACTTGAATGTGGCTGAGGCAGAGCAGAGCTGAAGATGCAATCTGGAGTTAACAGATAATCATCATGTGATTTGCTGTCATTTCTGTAGAATTAAAGTTATTGCTAGGCACTCCGGTGCTAGAATGGCTTCCGAGAACACTGCTGATCACATGAAGCCGACTCCCCCAGCATCGCAGTCCTACTGCAACAAGGCTGTATGCCTGATGCCAAAATTATGTCAGTTGTGGTGGCAGAATTAGGCTTGGAGTGCACAGAAGCAGAGGCCAGTCCCCAGACAATCCTTCCAGCTGTTATGATGTATAATTACAAGCTCAGGATTTAGGTCTCATAGGTGCCCAGTCAAAACAGAAGTACTCTTCCAGCAGGAATAGATTCAATAACGCAGCATATCCAATGCCAAATACTGCACATTATTATGGAAATATTTCTGGGGCATGAACTTACAACCACAGAAAAGAACTTCTATGGATGAAGTTACATCTTTGATGCATCTCTATAAGCAATCAAAAGACATAAAACATATGATAAATAAGAAAATATATAATTTGAAAATATATATGAAACCATACTAGAAGAGTGAAATACTTTTCTCTTCTCTCTATAGAAAATATTACAATATTCACTGCCATATCAACAGGTGATTGATGAGTAAGCATCCAAAATATGTATGGAAAAATAGGCTTGGAAGACAAAAAATTAATAAAAAATAGTGCATTAGATATGTGATGTTTGTGGTATTCATCAGCTTTCTTAGGAATGTTTTTATTTAATTATTGTGAGAGAGAGAGAGCAAGCATAAATGAGAGAGGAGAGAGAGTGAGAGAGAATATCCCAGTGCAGAGCTTGACCTGGGGCTCAAACCCATGCACTGTGAGATCTTGACAGGAACCAAAACCAAGAGCCAGACCCTTAACTGACTGAGCCACCTAGGAGCCCACTCATTAGCTTTTTACAATCTGCTAATTTGCTATAAGTATTTTATAGTTTTAAATAAATGTTCTCATTCCTAACTTTGTAAAATCTGGATTCTCCTACTCAAAAAAGACCTCCAAAATCACATACACTTCAGGCGCCACACGACCTGGAAAGGCCCTTGATTAAGGATGCTATTTCTGATAACCAAGGCAGAAGGATGGCAGAAATAAAATATATGTAAAACTTTGGCTTCTTTAATAATTACAGATATTTCTGAATTTAAGTTTAAGTTCTATGAATTTCCTTTATGACTGTTTTGTTGGGGTATAGTTTGCACCCAGTAATATGCAGAGATCTTAATTACACATTCAAGCAAATGTTGACAAATGCATGTAGGAGACAACAGAAAATATATATGTTGGTCTCTGCCCCCTGTTCCTCGGCAC
Source organism: Helogale parvula (assembly GCA_004023845.1). Classification (NCBI taxonomy): domain Eukaryota; kingdom Metazoa; phylum Chordata; class Mammalia; order Carnivora; family Herpestidae; genus Helogale; species Helogale parvula. The sequence continues at coordinate 60,061 of PJEM01010523.1, read as the reverse complement.
AGAGCTCCTAAAATCCTTGTAATTCCCAAGGGATCAGAGTACCAGGAGCATCTTTTGTTCTAATGAGATGACTCTAGTGGGTGCCTGGATGGGGGGCAGTCACCAAGAGACCAAGTCGTGACTGGAAGCTTGGGATTTTCATCCCCACCCTTCATTCCAGAGAGCAGAGAAAGGCCAGAAATGGAGTTAATACTTGAACCCGCCTAACTTGGCAAGCTTCCATAAAATTCTGACAGCACGGCATTCAGATGTCTTCCAGGGTGGGGAGCACATCCACACTGGGTAGGTGATGCCCTCCACCTCATGGGGACGGAAGTGCTGTGCTTGGGACCCTCCCAGACCTTGTACCATGATATCTTTTCATCCAGCTGTTCACACACATCCTTTATCATATTTTTATTTTTTAACATTTTTTTAAAAATTTATTTTTGAGAGAGAGAGAGAGAGAGCAGGGGAGGGTCAGAGAGAGAGGGAGACACAGAAACCAAAGCAGGCTCCAGGCTCTGAGCTAGCTGTCAACACAGAGCCTGATGCAGGGCTCGAACCCACGAACCGTGAGATCATGACCTGAGCCGAAGCCGGACTCTCAACTGACTGAGCCATCCAGGAGCCCCTATCATATTCTTTAATAAACTGGCAAGCATAAGTAAATGTCACCCTGAGTTCTGTGAGCCTCTCTAGCAAGTTAATCAAACCTGAGGAGGTGTCGTGGGAACCTCTGATTTGTAGCCAGCTGGGCCGAAGTGGTGCCCACAACCACTGAGGACCTGCTTGTGAGTGGCATCCAAAGTGGTGTGGGTGCAGGCTTGTGGGACTGAGCCCTCAACCTGTGCGGTCGAGCTAAACACCGGCTGGTGTTGCAGAGAATTGCTTGGTGTGAGGAAAATTTCCACACGTTAGTGACCAGAAGGGTCCGAAGTGCAGAGTTCTGTGCGAATGTGGAGCCGTGTGAGAGGAAGACGGAACAAACTCGGGAGGGAAAGCTTGGGTTCTACCCTCCACGGGGAGCTGTAGATTCTTCTAACTCCGGGTGAACCCAGGAGACTAACACCCAAATGAAGATATAAAACATTTTCCAACCCCCAAAATTCCTTTGTGTCACTCCCAGTAAATCCTTCACTACCAGAGGAAACTGACATTCTGATTTATATCACCAGAGAATCGTTTGCTTTTTCTTTTTTCTTTTTTAATTTTTTAAAAAAGTTATTTTGAGAGAGAGAGAGAGCGAGAGAGAGAGAGAGCGCGCGCAAAAGCGAGCATAAGCAGGGTAGGGGCAGAGAGAGGAGGGAAAGAGAATCCCAAGCAGTCTCCAAGCTGCCAGCGCAGAGCCCAATGTGACACTCAGACTCACAAACAAGCTCACAACCCATGAGATCATGACCTGAGCAGCAATCAAGAGTTGGATGTTTAACCTAATGAGCCGCCCAGGCGCCTCCGTGTCTGGTCAGCATCTTCACTCGGAATGTGCTTCTGAGATTTACCCATGCTACTGAAAACGTCAGTAATCTCTTCTCTTTTATCAGTGATCACTTTTCCATGCTGTCTGTCTGTACCACAATTTATCCATTATCCTGTCAAACATTTGGGTTAGTTTCAGGTTTGGGATATTATGAATAAAGGTGCTATAAAAACTTGTGTGTAGGGGCACCTGGGGGGCTCAGTCGGTTAAGCGTCTGTCTCTTGACCTCAGCTCTGGACATGATCTCACAGTTTGTGGGTTTGAGCCCTGTGTCAGACTCTGCGTTGTTAGTGCAGGTCTGTCTGGCATCCCCTCTCTCTCTCAAAATAAATAAACACTAAAAAAAAAAAAAAAACAAAACTGGGAGTTCTTCATTCAATAAAGGAACTTCCAAAAATGTTTTCCAAAGGGGTTATACCATAATACACTTCTATCAGCAATTAGGGAGAATACCTATTGTTTCCTCAACTCTCTAATATTCTAATGGGTGTCAAGTGGCATCTTGTTGTGGTTTGAATTTACGTTAAAAAAATTTTTTAATTAAAAAATGTTTTTGAATTTTAATTTAAAAATATAATTTTTTGTCAAATTGGCTAACATGCAGAGTAGACAGTGTGCTATTGCTTTTGGGGGTAGATTCTGTGATTCATCGCTTACATACAACACCCAGTGCTCATCTCAACAAGTGCCCTCCTTTATGCCCATCACCCATTTCCCCCTCTCCCCCGCACTCCCACCATCAACCCTCAGTTTCTTCTCTGTATTTAAGAGTCTCTTATGGTTTGCCTCCCTCCCCTCCCCCATGGTCCTCTGTTAAGTTTCTCAAGTTCCACATATGAGTAAACATGATACCTTTCTTACTTATTTCACTTAGCATAATACCCTCCAGTTTCATCTGCATTGCTGCAAATGGCAGGATTTCATTCTTTCTCATTACCATGTAATACTCCATTGTATATATAAACCACATCTTGATCCACTCATCAGGTGATGGACATTTAGGCTCTTTCCATGATTTGGCTATTGTTGAAAGTGCTGCTATGAACATTGGGGTACATGTGCCCCTATGCATCAGCACTCCTGTATCCCTTAGGTAAATTCCTAGCAGTGCTATTACTGGGTCATAGGGTAGTTCTTTTTTAAATTTTTTGAGGAACCTCCAAACTGTTTTCCAGAGTTGCTGCACCAGTTTGCATTCCCACCAACAGTGCAAGAGGGTGCCCATTTCTCCACATCCTCGCCAGCATCTGTTGTTTCCTGAGTTGTTCATTTCAGCCACTCTGGTGTGAGGTGGTATCTCAACGTGGTTTTGATTTGTATTTCTCTGATGATGAGTGAGGTTGAGCATCATTTCATGTGTCTGCTGGCCATCTGGATGTCTTCTTTGGAAAAGTGTCTATCCAGGTCTTCTGCCCATTTCTTCACTGGATTATTTGTTTTTTGGGTGTTCAGGGTGGTAAGTTCTTTATGGTCTTGGATACTAACCCTTTATCCAATATGTCATTTGCAAATATCTTCTCCCCTTCCATCAGTTGCCTTTTAGTTTTTTGATTGTTTCCTTTGCTGTGCAGAAGCTTTTTATCTTCATTAGTTCCCAATACTTCATTTTTGCTTTTATCTCCCTTGCCTTTGGAGAGGTGTTGAGTAGGAAATTGCTGTGGCTGAGGTTGAAGAGGTTGTTGCCTGTTTTCTCCTCTAGGGTTTTGATGGTTTCCTGTCTCACATTCAGGTCCTTCAGCCATTTTGAGTTTATTTTTGTGTATGGTGTAAGAAAGTGGTCTAGTTTCATTCTTCTGCATGCTGCTGTCCAGTTCTCCCAGCACCACCTGCTAAAGAGACTGTCTTTATTCCTTTGGATACTCTTTCCTGCTTTGTCAAAGATTAGTTGGCCGTACATTTGTGGGTCCAATTCTGGATCCTCTATTCTATTCCATTGGTCTATGTGTCTATTTTTGTGCCAATACCATACTGTCTTGATGATGATAGCTTTGCAGTAGAGGCTAAAGCCTGGGGTTGTGATGCCTCCTGCTTTGGCTTTCTTTTTCAACATTACTTTGGCTATTCAGGGTCTTTTGTGGTTCCATACAAATTTTAGGATTGTTTTTTCTAGCTCTGAGAAGAATGCCAGTGCAATTTTAATGTTTATTATTTATTTTTGAGAGAGATACAGAGCATGAAGGGGGGAGGGGCAGAGAGAGAGAGGGAGACACAGAATCCGAAGCAGGCTCCAGGCTCTGAGGTGTCAGCATAGAGCCCGACACGGGGCTCGAACTCATGAACCACAAGATCACGACCTGAGTGGAAGTTGGATGCTTAGCCGACTGAGCCACCCAGGCGCCCCCATTTCTGTTATACTTTCAGCTCCAGAAATTCCCTTGGATTCTTTATTTTTTTTTAAATAACTCCTATGTCTTTATTGTACTGACATTTTCTATTTTATAAGACATTGTCATACTTCCTTCACTTCCTTAAGAATGTTTCCATTAACTCTTTAAACATTTATGACTGCTTTGTGGGTCTTCTCTCTGCGCGTTTCATAATTATTTGTTGAAAACTGTATATTTTACATAATATAGCAACTCTGAGCAGTTAGCAGTACTAATTTCCTTCCACCCCTGGGCGTGTTGTTGCCGACTCGTATGTTTAGTGACCAGCTGCAATATTTTTGTGATGTCTGCTTCCCCTATAGTGTGGAGCCTCTGATGTTGCTTCTCCCAGGGTGCACCTTCAGGCAGGTGCACAGTCACCTGGTATGACTGAGGCTTCTGCAGGACTCCCTTGGATGGTCTCTTTTGCTGATCATGCCAGCTGTTGGGCTAAGTGCCAGCTGATCGCTCTACTGTTTTCACCGCCCTGGGGTATTTACATCGCTCCAAAGCCTGATCTGATTAAATCAGTCCCTTCCGCAGGGTTGTTTTGAGGCAGGTCTCTGAGGTTTGTTCTGACCTCAGGATTCCGTGTAGCTGTCTCCCCCTGGAGTTTCTGGTTAGGTCAGCTGGCCTCTGGTTGTGCTCGTGGTTCTAATGGACCCACCAGCCTCTTCCTAGTGGCTTACCACCAAACAGCCATCGTTTTTGAAAGCGTCCTTAGTACTGAATTTCCCCATGCTCTGTTTCAATTTTTTTTTAATGTTTATTTATTTTTTAGAGAGCACAAGCGGGAGAGAGGGAGAGAGAGAGGGAGACACAGAATCCGAAGCAGGCTCCAAGAGCCTGGTGTGGGACTCAGACTCGCAGACTGGGAGATCATGACCTGAGTCAAAGTTGGACGCTTAGCTGACTGAGCCACCCAGGTGCCACCCCCTCTATGCTCAGTTTCAAATACTTCTTTTAGGGGAAAAGTTGGATGCTGCCTAATCCTTTGGACTGCCTTTCCCCCTTGGCAAAATCTCTGCTGGTTTCTCTGGAGTGACTTACAGAGTGACTTTGGGTCACTTTAGGAGTAGGCTACTAGGAGCTGGCTTGCTGCTCTTGGTGTAAAATTTCTGCCCTTTAAGCAAGACGGAGCAGTGGCAATTAATTAGGGCCTTAATATATTTTTTTAAAAGCTTGTTTACTTATTTTTGAGAGAAACTTAGGGAGGGGCAGAGAGGGAGAGAGAGAATCCTAAGCAGGCTCCACACTGTCAGCACAGAGCCCAATGCAGGGCTCGATCCCATGAACTGTGAGATTGTGACCTGAGCTGAAATTGAGAGTTGGATGCCCAACCCCCTGAACCATTCAGGTGCTCCAGGGCCTCAATATTCTTTTTTTTTAATGTTTATTTTTGAGAGAGAGAGAGACAGACAGAGCACAAGCAGGGGAGGGGCAGAGAGAGATGGAGACACAGAATCCAAAATAGGCTCCAGCCTCTGAGCTGTCAGCACAGAGCCCAACGTGGGGCTTGAACCCACAGAGGTGAGATCATGACTTGAGATAAAGTCAGATGCTCAACTGAGCCACCCAGGTGTTCCCAGGGCCTCAGTATTCTTTACTGGTTGTGCTTGGGGTAGAGCCTCTATGCTAGGAGTTTGGGCTGGTTGGAGGAAGGCTGGCCTGATGTCTCAGCCATGCTCACCAGGAAGTTAGCCTCTGCAACTCTAGAATTCTCTTTTATCCACCAGCTGCCCTCTAGCAGTGCTGATAGAAGGCTCTGGTGCATTACTACTACCCTGCAATTCTCTCAGACTGGGTCATGGGCTGAGCAGGTGTATTCATCTGCTCAATAACAAAAAGACCACAGAACAGATGGCTTAAACAACAGAAATGTTATTTCCTAAGGTTCTAGAGGCTACATGTCTGAGAGCAGAGTGCCAGCACGGGTCATGTTGGGGAGGACTTTCTTCCTGGCTTGTGATTGTCCATCTTCTCGCTGTGTCCTCACGTAGTGGAAAGAGAGAGAAGGCTGCGCACATGACAAGTGAGCTAGCTGGCTTCTCTTATCGGGGTACTAATCCCATCGTGAGGGCCCCACATGACCCCACGTAAACCTAATTACCTCCAAAGGCACCACCTCTAAATACCATCACATTGAGGGTTACAGCTTCAACCTATGAATTGTGGGGAGGACACATTCAGTCCATATCAGCAGGGTTCAGTGCACTTTGAGAAGGTTCCAAGGCAGAAAAGCAGAAAACCTGGCACGCCCTTGAGGTGAGACCCTATTAGCAAGTGTGTGTATGTATATGTATGGATATACATATATATTTCATGCATTGATGATGCTGTTAGATTTTCCATAATCTTATTTTTTTCCATGTGACTCGTGCCCTGTGTTGGACCAAAAGTGACATCTGGTTTTGGTGTCGTTTTTTTGTATTTCTCTCATATATCCTTAAGTTTCTGATTTATAAAGGTGGTGTCTGTGGGATCTGGGTCATATAGATTCATAACTGATGTATTATCGTTGTGAAATACGCTCTCGGCATTATCGAGTATCTGAAAGAGGACTCCAACTATTTCCATTTTGGCCTCAAACTTTCTAATTGGTTAAAAGCCCTTTCTAGCTCATCTCTTGACTCCGGCAAGAGACCCTGCAGGCAGAGCAGCCCCTGAGGAGAACCGAAGCTACCCCTTCAGGGAACAAGGTCCATCCTGAGCCAGCGAGACCCCCAGGACTGACCCCGGGACAAGGACCAACCTGACCTTTGCTGCCCAGTGGCCATACTCACCAATCTCTTCCCATGCTTTCCTCATATAAGCCTGGCCGCTATTTGGGGCACTTTGCGGACAGTCTTTGAGCCACTAGTCTGCTGTCTTCTGGGTGTTGCCTCGCTGAAATAAATTCCTTTCTTGTGTCACCTCCCCATCTCTCTGCCTTTGGACTCCGTCAGCGGCAAATGGTGACACCTGGTCTGCTTGGGGACCTCCCCCCAACTCAAGCCACATGCTCTTGTCCCCACATACCCTAGCCACATACTCTGCTAGCTCACTGAATGCTTCTTGTCCAAATGCAACATTTTCTGATATCAGGACCATAATCTCTGCCTTCTTATTGTTTCTCTGCCTGCTGTATCTTTACCTGTCTCTCTACTACCAGCCTTTCTGAATCACTTTGATTATTTATCTCCTAAACACGGCACAGAGTGGGGTTTCGCTTTATGAAGCTGAAAATCGTTTTCTTTTAATAGGTGCATTTCCACTTAACACCTATTGAAACAAGCGACAAGCCCAGGTTTTAAATCTATTTTAATACTGTATGTATTGTGTTTTGCTTTATTTAATATGTTCTTTTCTCTGTGCGTGGTATGTTCTTTTAGCTTTTAGTTTTTTAAGTTTATTCAGCTATTTATGTTTATTTGTTTATTTTGAGAGAGACAGAGACAGCATGAGTGGGGAAGGGGCAGAGAGAGAGGGAGAGAATCCCAAGCAGGCTTCATGCTGCCAGTGCAGAGCCGGATGTGGGGCTCAAACTCACAAAACCAGGTCATGACTGATCTGAAACCAAGAGTTGGATGCTTAACTGACTGAGCCACCCAGGTACCTCACAAATTTATTTATTTTTGAGAGAGAGAGAGAAAGAGAGAGGGGGAATGCATGCATGAGTAGAGGAGGGACAGAGAGAAAGGGAGAGAGAGAATCCCAAGCAGGCTCCGCACGGTCAGCCAGGGCCCAATGTGAGGCTCAAACCCACGAACTGTGAGATCATGACCTAAGCTGCAATCTAGAGTCAGATGCTTAACCAACTGAGCCACCCAGCTCCCCCTCTTCTCTTAACTCTTTTCAAATTCCTTGATGTCCAGAACATTTAGAAAATTTGTTCCTGTGGTTATCATCCCAAATCTCCATACCTCACTGCCCCTGGGTATATGTCTGTGTCCCAGTTTGCCCCTGGTACAAGGACACCAATCATACTAGACTGGGGCCCACCCTGCTCCAGCGGACTGCATCTTAACCAAGTAACCTGCAGTGACCCTATTTCCAAATAAGGTCACGTTCTGAGACACTGGGGGTTAGGTCTTCAAGGTACGCATTTCAGGGAGACACAACACATCATAACTCCCATCTTTGTGTCTACTGTGGTTGCCTCAAACTCTGTCATTTGATTTTTCAAGCTAGTAAGATTGTGGGTTTTTTGAGGTTTTTGAGAGAGAGAGAGAGAGAGAGAGAGAGAGAATATGAATGTGTATTCGTGGGCAGGGGAGAGGGGGGAGAGAGAGAGAGAGAGAGAGAGAGAGAGAGAGAGAAAATCCCAAGCAGGCTCCATGGAGCCAGAGACCACCTTGATCCCATGAGCCTGGGATCGTGACCTGAGCAAAAATCAGGAGACCCATGTTCAACCGACTCAGCCACCAGGGTCCCCAGGTTGGGAGTTTCCCTCCCACTTTCAGGCACGCCTATGGAGGAGGACCACCGGCTGTGCTCAGGCTAAGAGCCACCCAAACAGGAAACTTACCCCCGCTCTGTGCTCTCTGCTCAGTGTCCTCCAGTCTCCGGCTCTTTCTGGTTGTTCTCCAGCGCCTTCAAGTGGCTGTTTTCATGTTTGACAGGAATTTAGGATTGTCATTTGCTGATGAAAGAAGCTCTTCCACCACGCCAGCGATGCGCTCATTTTATATCGTCCTCCTTGTGTTCATTTGCTTGGCGGTAGCGGAAATCTAGTCCTGTTCCACGTTTTGGGATTTGTGACTCTAGGCGCTTTCCCATATCTGCAAATGTTTAAGAATGTTTGCCTCAGATCAGTTATTGTGCATCCATTTCTTCTGCTCATTTTGGGGAGGGAATTTTTATCAGCTGAAACGTTTTGATTTTCATTTATGTTCCTTTTATAGATTGGCTTTCTTTAGATGTTATCTGCCATCCGTTTTCCATTCATTGAAAACGTCCCGTCTTTTTCTTGGACCGGCTAGAACAGGCAAAGAAAAAAAGATTTTCTGCGGCTTACTGGAGTTTGCAGCTCAAGCGCACCCTCTTCTGTTAATTTACAAAATTGCAGGTTCTTTCATTATACTTTAGGGTGTAAGTTGGATATATTTTGATTTTGTTCTACTAGTTATTACTTTGAATTTTAAAACTATTTTTAAATTGCTGGGGTGCTAATAATGTATTCCTTCTTGATGCATGTGATGGCCCCAAGAGTGTGTTTCACTTAGAGGAAATTTAATGAGCTGTACACTAATGACTAACGTCGAGAATGAAATGGTATAATGTTTGAGAAAATTATTTTCTACATTCCACCTTTGTTATGATTGATCTACTGTATTTGTCCATTTGTTACTCTAAAAATACTTTTTACATATGCCTAAGAAGTATTTTATAAATACACTTACTAGTATCTCTTACTGAAATTTTCAAATCATTTGATGCCTACTGCCAGACTTTTCAAACTCTGTCTCTATCATTCATGAATTCTTTATCTTGTTTTCTGCTGCAGGTGGCTGAAGTAATAACAACATGAAGCAATTTTTACCTGAAAATAGCCACAATCAAGGAATACTCCTTCACACCCTCGCGATTAAAATTAGGACAACAATGCATATCTAAGAGTGTCTTTCTGTTACTTCAAAGGGGAAAGAAATTTGCCAGATCACAGACATTTCCCCTCAAGACTTGCTAGACAATGCTCGCTCAGTTTCTGACATCACATACAACGGTGGACTATGAAGCCAGCCTGGTTTCTAAAAACCCCATTGTCTAATTCTCCTGTTGCTAGTGTATAAAAATACAGTTGACTTCTTAATACTGATCTCGTATCTTGCGAATGAACTTGTTAATTGTAAATGTTTACCTGTTGATTCTTTTGAACATTCTACAAATGTAACTGTGTCATCCTTGAATTATGCAAATTCTGTAAGTTCTATTTGCTGCTGTTTACTAGGACTCTCTTCCTCTCCCTTCTGGCTCCCCAGAGAAAAGCTGGGAGGAGGTCGGCTTCACTCTCCCTTGTCTCACGTATCATTGCCCCTCAAATCCTGCCTGAATTACATGTTCTTTAAATATGTTAAGGAGGTTTTTAGTGACACATCTTTTTTTTTTTTTTTTGAGAGACAGAGAGAGACAGAGCGAGCAGGGGAGGGTCAGAGAGAGAGGGAGACACAGAATCTGAAGCAGGCTCCAGGCTCTAAGCTAGCTGTAAGCACAGAGCCCGAGGCGGGGCTCAAACCCACAAACCATGAGATCACGACCTGAGCTGAAGTCGGACGCTTGACCGACTGAGCCACCATCTTTTACTGTTACTCTCAGTAGGAGAACTCATTAATAGTAGCTATTCCACCCTGACTAAACCTTTGTCCATAAACCTTATATTCCACTTACATGCTTACAGGATTCATTCTTTACCCTTAAATCTTACCGTTAACAAAGGAAGGTATAGGGCTTGATTGCTTTCCGTTATTTTATTGTTTCATGGGAATATTTTTGTTGTGCACTTTCAGGTCTTTACTGGGTTCCGTCGCTTATTAGTCCATTTCCTTTTTTTGTAAGTCAATGAAAATAGACAATCAAGGCGAGCCCCTCATAGCTGCATCGTTAAAATCAACTCCTACCTGCTTTTGCCACCTGTGGCTGGGTGATCTCACTTCTGCCGAGAGAACCACCCCTCCCCGGTGCCCTGGATCAGACCCCCCTCCCCGGAGTTAACCTCTTAATCTCCTGCGTCATTAGTTTCTTCCTTGGCTGATCAGCGGCACCAAAGTACTCGACCATCCCCCACCCTAACAGAAACAAGATCTGCCTTTACCACGTGTCTCCTCCAAACCCCGTGCCATTTTTTGTTCCTCTTCAGAGTGAAACTTTGCACGAAAATTCCCTTTAATCTCTTTCTTCATTTTCTCCCATTCCTCCCTCAACCCCCTCAGTCTGCCTTCTTCCCCCAGAACACCACTGAGACTTCCCTGGTCAGAGCACCTGTCAAATACGGTCACTGCTCTATACCCCACTCAATCTCTCGGCAGCATTTAAATACACTTTCCTCTTTGGCTTCTATGACTACCTACTAGCCCAGTTTCTCTCCTACCTTTATAGCTTTTTTTTCCCTATCTATATTCTCTCTAAATGATCCAATCTAGTCCTTTGGCTTATATACCATTTATATGCTAGTGATTCCCAAATATATACATGTCCAGCTCTGGACATTTCCCTGAGAGATGGGGCTGTCTCTCCAGGGCTTTAATTAACATGTGCATATGGCTGTTTAATAGATAGCTAAAGCTAGTAAGACAAGCAGTTAGCTCTATTCCCTTCCTTGAAACCTGAAAATCCTTCATTTGCCCCCATTTCAGGAAACGGCTTCACTGTATATTCAGTTATTCAACCAAAAATATAAGAACTACCTGCATTCCCTCTCCTTCCTTCAACCCCGGCGTTCCACCCTCCGGCATGTCCTGTCAGATGCACCCGCGAAACACATCCCCAAAAAATCCCACTCCTGTCTGTCTTGCCTGCTCCCACTGACCTCCAACTCATCACCATCGCTCAGCATCACCAGCTCTCGCATTGGGCACTGTGGTTCCACGTTTTCCCTCAATGATACATCCCCCTTGCAGCAGCAGGAAGTATCCCTTTAAAATGCAATCTACACCATCCTCCTAAACTCACCGGGGGTTCCAAGTTCCACACCACGGGCTACAATGTGTTACATGCCCTCGTCCCTGCCCAACCACAGAGGCCCAGGAAGAATAATCCTATTACAGCCCCAGAAAGTGAGAAGCTCTAATCGCTATCACACTGATTATCATATTTATTTTTCTCACACACCTTTTCTGGTTATGAAATCTATCATAAGAGCGATTATTTTGGGGAAGTGATGTTGGCATGGGGGGCATGTACAGTATTCCTCCTTTTTATCCCCCCCCCCCCCCGCCGGCTTTTTTAAACAAGAAAAGACCTCCATCCAAGAACAAAAGCACTGTTGTGGAAGTTGTTGGATCTGGTGCTATACACACAGCAAGAGACCCAGAAGAAGCCCCACCTACCTGTGCATCCAGTAAGAAGCAGGCAGACCTCGGTTTGGGCTGTGGACCCAGGAGAGCCAGTTAACCTGTCCAGATTCCTCTGGCCATGGGGGAAGGGGGAGGAAGGGGGACTAGAGAGTGATGACTGGGCAGAAACTCATGCACAGGAGAGAATTTGCAAAACCAATCTTCGAGAGAGGAGATTCCAGCATGCCATTCTAGAAAAAAAATTTGGGGGGTCGTAGCCAAGTGGGCAGTAAGAGAAACTTACCCAGCTCCCATCCCCCTCCAGCCCCCCAGGAAACACTGCTGGGCTAATCTATCCAGGGCTGGTGGCCTCTCCTATGGGGAAAAGGATAGCAGTGAGTGAATGCCCCGCTACCCCAGGTGTGCAGGAAGGGGCTGGAGAAACCCATTTTTCCCCAACAGCACCCAGAGTGCTGAAGCAGGTCCTCAGTGACTGGGGGGAGAGAGGGGATGAAACAGGACATCTTTCCTGCTGATTGCACTCAGCAGGAAGTGCACCCATGAGCCTCTGGGGGTACCAGATCCTCAGGCACTGCCAGTGCCTCTAAAGCTAACCCACATCTCCCCTCACTCTGCAATACTTCCTTGTGCATGCTTCCAAGTGTGCCTGCAAAGGCCAAGCTGCTGTAAACAGAGAAGGGGCTCAGAAAACAGGCCTCAGTATGTGGGCGGGGAGAGGCCACAAACAAGCTGCAGTGCCACCTTCTGGAAAAGGAAAGAGAGGTTTCCATAGGTAGCCCGGTGACTTGTAAAAACCAGAGAAGACAAAACGTTAAGAATCTTGCCACTTGAGGGAACAGAAAGAGTGGAGCAGGTATACCAATACGAAGACAGACAAAACCCCAGATAATAACCACCATCAAACAGAATGCGCCATTTGAAAGAAACTAGCAAAGATTTCAGGAAGTGCCTGCTACTTCAAATGCAAAAGCAGAAATGCAAAACTACAAGGAACATTAAAAAAAAAAAAAAAGCAATCAAAGAAACAGGCCCTCACGGAAAGAAAACAATTCTCCAAACACTGAGCTCAAAGGTAGGGAACTTTGCAGTCTGGCTTATGGAGAATTCAAAATAGCTCTTTTGTAACAAGCTACAAGAAAACTCAGAAAGATAATTCAGTGATATCTTGAAAAAAAAGACACGATTCAAATAATTTTTTTTCTCAAAGAAATAGACATTATAAAAAGAATCAGAGATCCTGGAGCTGAAGAACTCAATATATAAAGTAAAACATGTAATAGAATCTGCAGGAGAGTAGACATGTTAAAAATAGAAGAAACAAGTTAGAGGATAGGAGTTTTGAAATAACCCAGTTAGAGGCAAACAAAGGAAACAATGAAAAAAAGCAATGATAGCCTATGTGATATGGGATTCTAGCAAAAAGTCAAACATTAGAATCATTTGGGATTCCAGAAAGAAGAGAGAGGAAGAAAGGAACAGAAAATTTACTTAAAGAAATAATAGCTGAGGACTTCCCAAACCTGGGGAGAGAATTGGATCTCTAAACACGTGAAGCTAATAGATCAGCCTATTATCCTCATACAAAAAGATCTTCTCCAAGACACATTACAATGGAATTGTCAAAACTCAAAGAGCACATTTTGCAAGCAGATGGGGAAAGAAGGCTATAACCTACAAAGGAACTGCTTTTAGGCCATCAGTGGATTTCTCAGTAGAAACCCTACAAGTCAGGAGAGCGCGGAACGACATATTCAAAGTGTTGAAAGAAAACAGTTGCCAGCCAAGCATAGTCTATATCTGGCAAAGTTATCCTTCAGATACAAAGGAAAAATAAGGACTTTCCCAGACAAACAAAAGCAGAGAGAGAGTTTATCACCACTAGACTTGTCCTGCAAGAAATGCTGGAAAGAATTCTTCAAAATGAAATATAAAGGAGCTAATTTGTGCCATGAAAACATAAAACAACACCCTGGTAAAGGTATATATACAGTCAGATCCAGAAAACTCTAAATCTGTAATAGGATGCTGTGTTAATCACTTAACTATAGTATAATGGCTAAAGGAAAAGAGTATTAAAAATAATTATAGTTATTATAATGTGTTAACAAATACACATTATAAAAAAAAGCCCAACTGTGATATCAAAAATATAAAAAGTAAAAAAGTGCAGCTTTTATAGATGAATAAAGTTAAGTTGTTATCGGCTTAAAATGGGCTGCTTTTTAAAAAACCATTATTTATTTTGAGAGAGTGAGAAAGCAAGGGAGGGGCAGAGAGAGAAAGAGAGGCCAAAAGAATCCCAAGCAGGCTCCACACTGATCCCAGAGTCATGTGATTAAGCCCCATATCAGGCTCTGTGCTGAGCATGGAGCCAGCTTGAGATTTTCTCTCCCTCTACCTCTCACTCCTGCTAGTACTCTCTCTCTCTCTCTCAAATTAAAAAAAAAGTGAAGGAATGGAAAAGATAATCCATGCAAGTTTAAAATGAAAGATGGCTATATTTATATTAGACAAACAGACTTTAAGCTAAAAACAGTTACAAGAGACAAAGAAGGTCATTATATAATGAGAAAGTGGTCAATTCATCAAGAAGATATAACAATGGTAAATATATATGCACCCGACACTGGAGCAACTAAATATATTAAGTAGGGGCACCTGAGATGCTCAGTTGGTTGAGCATTTGACTCAATTTTGGCTCAGGTCATGATCTCATGGTTTGTGAGTCTGAGCCCTGTGTTGGGCTCTGTGCTGACAGCAAGGAGCGGGCTTGAGATTCTCTCTCTGTCCCTGTCCTGCTCTCTCTCTCTCTCTCTGCCCAAAAATAAATTTTTAAAAATTTAAATATATTAAGCAAACACCAACAGATCTGAAGGGAGAAATAGACAACAATATAAAAATAGGGGAATTCAATATTCTATTTTCAGCAATGGGTATATCATCCAGAAAGAAAATCAACAAGGAAACAATACACTTGAATGATACATTAGATCAAATTGACATGACAGACACTTACAAAACAGTCCATTGATTAAATGCAAAATACACATCTTTCTCAAATGCATAAGGAACATTCTCCAGGATAGACCATATGAAAGGGCACAAAACAAGTCTGACCAAATTTAAGAAGATGGAAATCATACTAAGTATCTTTTTTTGACCATGAAGGTATGCAATTATAAATCACAGGGGGAAAGCAGGAAAATCTACAACTAGGTAAAAATTAAACAACACACACCAGAACAACCAGGGAATCAAAGAAGAAATCAAAAGATATTCAAAGCAAATGAAAATGGAACACAATATAGCAAAACCAGTGAGATACTGGAAAAGCAGTTTTGAACCCTAACTTTATACCTCAAAGAATTGGGGGGAAAAAAAAAAGAACTAGCTCTGCCATTAGTGGAAGGAAATCACGAAGATCAGATTGGAAATAAAAGAAATAGAGACCAAAAAAAAAAAAAAAAACCCACCCAAAACCAAAACCAAACACAAAACAGAGAAAAATCAACAAAACTAAGAGCTGGTTTTCGAAAAAGATCAAGAAAATTGACAAGCCTTTAGCAAGACTAAGAAAAAAAACAAGACCTAAATAAAATCAGAAGTGACACAGGAGACATTATGACTGACACTGGGGAAACACATAGGACTATAAGAAACTACTATAAACAATTATGTGCCTACTAGCAATGACACATTAGAAGAATTATTCAGCACGGTCAAGTGGAATTCATTCCTGGGCTGCAGGGCTTGTTCAATATCTGCAAATCACTCAGCATGAGACATCATATTAATAAAAGAAAGGATAAAAACCACATGGTGCTCTCAATAGATGCAGAGAAAGCATTTGACAAAATATAGCATCCTTTCTTGATAGAAACACTCAAGAAAATAGGAATAGAGCGAACATATCTCAAGATCATAAAGGCCACATACAAAAGACCTACAGCTAATATCATTATCAGTGGGGGAAAACAGAGCTTTCCCCCTATGGTCAGGAATGAGACAGCAGTGTCCACTCTCAACACTGTTGTTCAACATAGTGTTGGAAATCCTAGCCTCAGCAATAAGACAACACAAAGAAATAAAAGGCATCTAAATCAGCACGAAGTCAAACTTTCACTCTTAGCAGACAACATTTCACAGTATGTGGAAAACCCAAAAGACTCCACCCCAAAACCGCTAGAACTGATCCATGAATTCAGCAAAGTTGCAGGATATAAAATTAATGTACAGAAATAAGTTGAATTTCTAAACACAAACAAATGAAGCAGCAGAAAGAGAAACAAGGAATCAATTCCATTTACAATTGCACAAAAATCCATAAAATAACTAGGAATAAATCTAACCAAAGAGGTAAAAGATTTGTATGCTGAAAACTATAGAAAGCTTATGAAAGAAATTGAAGAAGACACAAAGAAATGGAAAAACATTCTATGCTCTAGGATCAGAAGAACAAATATTGTTAAAATGTCTATACTATCCAAAGCAATCTATATATTCATTGCAATCCTTATCAAAATAATACCAGAATTCCTCACACAGCTAGAACAATTTAAAATTTGTATGGAAACAGAAAAGACCCCAAATAGCCAAAACAATACTGAAAAAAAGAAAACCAAAGCTGAAGGCATCACAATTCTAGACTTCAAGATGTATTACAAAGCTGTAATCATTAAAACAGTATGGTACTGGCACAAAAACAGACACATATATCAATGGAACAGAATAGAGAACCCACAAATGGACTCACAAGTATATAGCCAGCTAATCTCTGAAAAGCATGAAAGAATATCCAATGGAAAAAAAGACAGTTTCTTTAGCACATGGTGTTGGGAAAACTGAATAGCTACATGTAGAAGAATGAACGTGGATCACTTTCTTACACCCCACACAAAAATAAACTCAAAATGGATGGAAAACCTAAATGTAAGACAGGAGGCCCTCGAAATCCTAAAGGAGAAAGCAGGCAGCAACCTCTTTGACCTTGGCTGCAGCAACTTATTTATTAGACATGTTTCCTGAGGTAAAGGAAAGAAAAGCAAAAATGAATTTTTGGACCTCATCAAGATAAAAAGCTTCTGCACTGCAAAGAAAACAATCAACAAAACTAAAAGGTAACCAATGGAATGTGAGAAGATATTTGCAAATGACATATTGGAAAAAGGGTTGGCATCCAAAACCTATAAAGATCTTAACAAACTCAACACCCAAAAAACAAATAATCCAGTGAAGAAACGGGCAAATGACATGAATAGACACTTTTCAAAA
Organism: Helogale parvula; assembly: GCA_004023845.1. Taxonomy (NCBI): domain Eukaryota; kingdom Metazoa; phylum Chordata; class Mammalia; order Carnivora; family Herpestidae; genus Helogale; species Helogale parvula. Next base: position 42,974 of record PJEM01010523.1, on the reverse strand, counting down.
GAAGACATCCATCCAGATGGCTAACAGACACGAAAAAATGCTCAACATCACTCATCATTAGGGAAATACAAATCAAAACCACAATGAAATATCACCCCACACCTGTCAGAATGGCTGAAATTAGCAACTCAGGCAACAACAGATGTTGGAGAGGATGTGGAGAGAGAGAGAGAGGAGTCCTTTTGCACTGTTGGTGAGAATGCAAACTCGTGCAGCCACTCTGGAAAACACTATGAAGGTTCCTCGAAAAGTTAAAAATAGCTACCCTATAACCCAGCAATTGCACTACTAGGTATTTATCCAAAGGATACAGGAGTACTGATGCATAGAGGTACATGTACCCCAATGTTTATAGTAGTACTATTGACAACAGCCAAATTATGGAAAGAGCTCAAATGTCTGTCCATCCACTGATGAATGAAGAAAGAAGAAGTGGTATATATACTCAATGGAATATTACTTGGTGATCAAAAAGAATGAAATCTTGCTATTTGCAATGATGTGGACAGAACTAGAGTGTATTATGCTAAGTGAAATAAGTCAGAGAAAAGACAAGTATCATATGATTTCACTCATGTGGAATTTAAGATACAAAACAGATGAACATAAAGGAAGGAAGGAAAAATAATATAAAAAGAGAGGGAGACAAACTATAAGAGACTCTTAAAAGGAGAGAACAAACTGAGGGTTGCCGGAGGGGTATTGGTTGGGGGCAGGAATGGACTAAGTGGTAAGGGCCATTAAGGAGGACAATTGCTGGGATGAGCACTGGGTGTTATATGTAAGTGATGAATCACTCAATTCCATTCCTAAAAACATTAATAAAAATAAAATAAAATATTTTAAAAACTAGCATCAAAAAACAATGAAAATACTTATGAATAAATTTAACCAAGGAAGTAAAAGATCTATACAATGAAAGATACAAAACCTTGATGAAGGAAATTGAAGAAGACACAAACAAAAAGATATCTCATGTTCACAGACTGGAAGAATATAGTTAAGATACCCATCCTACCCAAAGCCACTTATAGATTCAATACAATTCATATCAAAATTTCAAAGTCTTTTTTTAAAGAAATAGAAAAAAATTCCTAAAATTCGTATGGAACACAAAAGATCCCGAATAGCATGAGTAATCAGGAAAAAGAGGAACAAAGCCAGAGGCATCATATTTCCTCATTTCAAACTTTGTAGTAGTTACAGTAATTAAAACAGTATGGTCCTGGCAATAGACATATAGACCAATGGAACAGAGTAGAAAGCCCAGAAAGAAACCTCCACACATTCGACAAGGAAGCCAAGAACACACAACAGAGAAAGGACAGTCTCTTCAACAAATGATGTTGGGAAAACTGGGTAACTGTATGTGAAATTGGATCCCAATCTAACACCACTCACAAAAATTAACTTGAAATGGATTAAAGAGTTAAACATAAGACCTGATACCAAAAAACTCAGAAGAAAACATAGGGGGAAAACTCCTTGACATTGAACTGGGCAATATATGACACTAATAAAACAAAAGCAAAAATCAACAAGTGGGATTACATTGAAGTAAAAACTTCTGAACAGTAAAGGAAACAATCAAGGGGCACCTGGCTAGCTCAGCTGGAAGTGTGTGGGACTCATGATCTTGGGGTTGTGAATTTGAGGCCCATATTGGGCATAGAGATTACTTAAATAAATAAACAAAAAAAACCAATCAATAAAAAGGCAACCTACAATATGGGATAAAGTATTTGCAAGCCATATATCATATATAAGGGATTAATATCCAAAATATATAAAGAACACATACAACTCAACAACAAATCATCTATTTCAAAAAAATGGTAGAGGAACGAAATAAAAAAGAAATCCAAATGGTCAACACGTACATGAAAAAATGCTCAACATCACTAATCATCAGGGAAATGTGGATCAGTCCCACAATGAAATATCAGTTCACATCACATTGCTGCCACCGAGAAGACAAGACATAACAAATGTTGGCAAGGATGTGGAGAAAAGGGAACCGTTATACACTGTAGGTAAGAATGTAATTGGTTCGGCCACTGTGAAAAACAGTGGCTTTAAAAATTAAAACTAGAACTACCGCATGATCTAGTAATTCCACTTCTGGGTATATATCCAAAGGAAATGAAAACAGGAGTTCAAAGAGACATATGCACCCCTATGTTCATGATAGCATTATTTGCAAAAGCCAAAATATGGAAACAAGCTAAGTGATCAACAGATGGATGGATAAAAGAAATTGTGGTACATGTGTATGTATATATAGGCATATGTATATATGAATATTATTCAACCATGAAAAAGAAGAAAATCCTGTCATTGCGACAACATAGAGGGACCTTGATGGTATTATGCTAAGGGAGAGAAGTCAGACAGAGAAAGTGGAATGTGGTATCAATTAACAGTGGAATCTAAAAAAGCCAAACTCATAAAAAACAGAATAGAATAGTGGTGACCAGAGGCTAGGGGTGGAGAAATGGGTAATATGTTGTTTAAAGGTACAAACTGGAGACTAGATAAACAAGTCCCAGAGAGCTAATGCACAGCATAGTGATTATAATCAACGATACTCTATTACAGACTTTAAAGAGTTCTAAGAGACTAGATCGGAATCGTTCCCATCACACACACACAGAACTGACAGTTATGAAACATGATAATGGTGTTAACTAGCTCCACAGTGATAGCATGTAGCTATTATTTAAGTAACTTTTATTTAAATATGTTCATTTTAATATTTAGGTATATTTGTGTTGTCTAGTTTTAGGCTCTTATAAACAATATTTCTATAAATATTCTAATATATGTCTTGTGGAATTGCTGAATTATAGGGTACACGCATGGTTATCTTTGCTCAGTGATGTCAAACTCTTTCCAAAAGTGGCTGTAAATCATACTCCCAACAGTATGAGTTCCAGCCAACTTTCACCTTGGTTTTCCAACATTTGGTACAATGCTCTTTTGTTCTGGCCAATCTGGACTCATTTTCCTTTTGTTTTGATAACTAACTAGGTTGATCACCCGTATAGGTTTTTTATTTCTTTAGTTAGGGTGATCAGGTTATACTTGTTGCCCCAACATGGTTATTAAAAGGGACCACTTTTATTCTCTAACACGTCAATTTGGACAATAAATTATGTGACGTCCTATTCCTAGTGGAGTGCCTTCCCTCACAAGGAAATTTCTTTCTTACTCTTTAGGATTAAGGATCATACTCATGTGCTCAAGCAATTCTAAAGGAAGAAAAAAATTGTGGGTATAGAGGATGGAGTGAAAAATAAATGAGAAGGAAACCAAACTTATTAACTATGATTACTCAGTCTGACTCAGGGGGACCATTTCCAAAACAGTATGAGATGGAGCCTTCTCATGGGCACGAGCAGATGGACTTGATCATAATCAAGCAGTCAAAGTGGAAGAATTTGTTCACTTATTTCTCAGAAATGATTCAAGTCACAGTCATTATTTGAAAGCTGGTCATAGTCACTACAACCACTGACTTTCCTTTCCATCTGTAATTATGCTCTTAAAAACTGGCAGGTGAAGCCAAACAGTACTTTTCTTACCTTGAGATCAGGTTGTGACGTCCTCTACTCTTGTAAAGACTCTTTTACTCATTACACGGAGTAATGATGCTGGGGAGCCACTTCATGTTATTTTCAAATAACGCTTCATTCCCTCCCCACTCCCCAAAGGGGGAATCAAATAAGTAACATCTTCATTATAATTTATATCAGGTGGTACTTTGTATTTGTTAAAATGGGTTATAATGGTTCTACTTTTTTCCCTAAAACAAACAAACAAAAACAAAAACACACCGAGAAAGCATTCCCCCCTTCCCACCCCTAAGCTGTATAGAAGAACATGGAAGACCCATGAAGGCTGACTGAGTGGCTCCTAGTCATTAAGAAACGGAAGCAGAGTGTTGCCCCAGAACCTCTGAATCTATGGTTTAGCTCAGCACATTTCCTTCCTAATATGAGCTAACCTGGTTACGGTACACATTCATGTTGAGAACCAAATGCTAAACTATTTCCTTGCTTGATATTCTTCCACTATCATCTCAAATATGAGATATTTCTATATTCCATATGTCCTAAGTTGTATGTTGGGAGACTCATCAATTAGCGTGTTAGGGAGACCACATGGCTACGTTGTCCAATATGGTAGCCACTAACCCCATGTAGCTATTAGGTTTTAATTACATAAAATTTAAATTCAATTGCGCAGTCTCATTAGCAACATTTCAAGTGTTCAGTAGGCACATGTGCCTAGAGGTCACCATATTGGATATTGCAGATGTAAAATATGTCATCACTGCAGAAAGTCCAATACACAGCACTGCTTCTCAGTGCTGTGGTGAGCAAGACTTCCCCAAAAGTTCTGGTGTCCACCCTGTAGGGTGCCTCGGATCTTGTTTCAAAGTTTCGTCGTGGGCCCTATCCCACGCATGTCACTCTTCATCAGGGCCAAGGTGCCTGTTGGTTCTCTACATACTCACCTACTTCTACAGGAAGTCTCAAATGTGGAAATTCATACGTGTGTTAGGGAAGAAAGCTTTTTGACAGTGACTTTTAGAGCAAGGTGACAAGAAAGCCAATCTCATGGGTGCAATCTACATAATTCTGTTGGCTTTATTTAACTCCCGATCCATCAGGTCACCCAGCTTGTTCCGTGTTACAGGGGAGTATGGAACCACCTTCCCCACCCACCCCTAAATTCCCAATACACTCAGCCCTGCAGGTGCTCCACACTCCTGACTGTCCCCTGACTTGCCTGACTCTCAGGTCTCACATCTTTGTTTCTTGTCCTGGCTAAACCCTCTACATTTGTAGCTGACTTCTTTCTGGATTAGTAGGTTAGTTTTGTATGTAACAGAACAGAAAGAAAACCTGCCATTTCTGAAGAAGTAAGGCAGCAAATGTACAGAGCAGGACAAGATGAGGCAGGATCAAAAGGCAAGAGTGGGATGCTCATAACAAAGCAGCTTTAAAATTATAACTATAATTGTTCATTCCGTTGGAATTTACTGGCTGTCAGCACACCGTGGGCGTAAATTGTAAGGCATCTGGATGAGTGATCTCTCTCCTCATTCCTCTTGGCTCTCTGAGGACTTCCCCTACAAAGCTCAATGTCATCATTAAAACATAAAAACAAACAGCACACTGATGAATTAATTTGCTTGGATGCAAGTATTTGACCAACTCTTCAATTCACAAATTTGGAAATAAGAAAATATATATATTACATAAAACAAAGAGTATGAAATTAATTAAGTGATGGAATTTGTCTTTAGTTATTTGTTAATAGTCCACTTATTAGGGTTCTTCTAAGAATCAGAGCCAATCGCATGTGTCGGGTGGGAGTGGGAAGTGAGATTTATTTTAAGGACTTGTTTGCAAGTCCAATCTCTGCAGGGCGGGCAGGCTGGAAATTCTGGCAAGAATGGATGTTGTAGTCTTGAGTCTGAAGGCAGTCTAGGGTCAGACTTCCTTCCTCTTCGGAGGACCTCAGTCTTTTTATTTAGGGCCTTCAACTGATAGGATGAAGCCCACCCACCTGGTAGAGGGTAATCTGCTTTACTCAAAGTCTACAGATTCAAATGTTAATTGTATCTGAAAATACCTTCACAGCAACATCTAGGCTGGTGTTTGAACAAACAAGCAGGCACCACAGCTTGGCCAAGTTGCCACATAAAATTAACCATCACGGCCACCAAACATCTAATTAACATGATGAATGGGTATGTTTGCTGGAACTGTCATAACAAAGTACTACAGCCTGTGTTGGCTTAAACAACAAAATTTGTTTTCTCACAATTCTTGAGGCTACAAATCCAAGATCAGGGTCTTAACAGAATTGATTTCTTCTGAGACCTTTCTCCTTGGCCAGTGGATGGCTATTTCTCTCTCTGTCTTACCGTGGTCTTCCGTCTCAGGCATGTCTGTGTCCTTATCTCCTTATATGTCTTCTTACAAGAACACTAGTCAGATTGGAGTAGGGCTTCCATAGTGACCTCATTTGCAGTTTTTATTTTTTCCTCTTATTTTTATTTTAGAGAGAAAAAAAGCATTAGCCACAAGCAGGGGAGAGGGAGGAAGGGGAAGGAGGAAAGAGAGAGACAGAGAGAGAGAGAGAGAGAGAGAAAGAGAGAGAGAGAATTTTAAGCAGGCCCCAGGCTCAGTGTAGAACCTAACATAGAGCTCAATACCATGACCCTGGGATCATGACCTGATCCAAAATCAAGAGTTGGATGCTCAACCAACTGAGCCATCCAGGTGTCCCAAGTTAATTGCCTCTTTAAAGACTATCTACAAATAGTCTCATTTTTGGGTATTGGAGTTTAATACTTCAACATATATTTTTTTTGGTGGGGGGGGATACAATTTAGATTATAACAGTGGGTGGGGGCACTTGGGTGGCTCAGTTGGTTAAGCGGCCGACTTCAGCTCAGGTCATGATCTCACAGTTCACAGGTTCGAGTCCCACATCAGGCTCTGTGCTGACAGTTCAGAGCCTGAAGCCTGCTTCAGATTCTGTGTCTCCCTCTCTCTCTGCTCCTCCCCCACTCACACTCTGTCTCTGTCTCTCTCAAAAAATAAACATTTAAAAATGTTTAAAAAGGTTATAACAGTGGGTAAATATGGAACAGTGGTGGCTGTGAATTGTGCTGAGATGTGCTAAGTTCATTTTAATCACTTGCAAGTGATCTGGGGTGGATCTGGAAGCAGATAATTACTGCTTTGACAGATGAACAACTTTCCCTGTGGTAAGTCTTACAACTGTCTTCACATTTAAAGAGTGAGTTTATGGCTAACATCATACTCAATGGTGAAAAACTGAGAGTTTTTCCCCTAAGATCAGGAATAAGACAAGGATGTCCATTCTCACCACTTTTATTCAACATATTACTGGAAGTCTGAGCCACAGCAATCAGACAAGAGATACTGCAAGGTATATTACAAAGCAGTAGTAATCAAAACAGTATGGAAGTGGCACAAAAATAGACACGTTGATTAATGGAATAGGATAGAAAGCCAAAAACGAACCCATAATTATAGGGACAATTAATCTTTGACAAAGCAGGAAAGAATATGCAATGGGAAAAAGGGATTCTCTTCAACAAATGGTGTTGGGAAAACTGTACAGCGACATGCACTGGAATGAAACTGGACCACTTTTTTTACATGATACACAAAATAAACTCAAAATGGATTAAGGACCTAAATGTAAGACCTGAAAGCATAAAAATCCTAGAAGACGGCACAGGCAGTAATTTCTCTGACATCGGCTCTAACAACATCTTTCTAGATAGGTCTCCCAGGCAAGGGAAACAAAAGCAAAAATAAACTATTGGGACTACATCAAAATAAAAAGCTTCTGCACAGGTTCAAACGCTGTAATAGGCTCCATGCTGGCAGTGCAGAGCCTGCTTGGGATTCTCTCTCATTTTCTCTCCACTCCTCCACCCTTCTCTCTCAAAATAAATAAATAAACTTAAAAAATATTTTTCCCCATCAACAAATTGAAAAGTTTTTTCTTAGTGGTATATAAAATAATGTATACATCTTAAGTCAGTGAGGTCTTGGAGCCAATGAAATAGGATATGCAGATTTTCTTTTGACCCCCATTTCATCTATTTTGCCTTTTTCATTCTGAAATTTAATTAGAGATATGCACAGAAAATAAACATTTTCATACTTCTCACTCAATATGGAGAAATTAGCATATTTTCTTTTTTGGCTTTAGTTAGATAGTTTAAAATAAAATACAAAGCAACAGATAAAAAAGGTCAATCCTCCTCTTCTCTTTCACCACACCTGTCACACGGCCCTCTTCTCTAGAGAGAATCACTATCGCACATTTGGTATTTATCCTTCTAGAGTATACTTTATTACTATTGATAAACATTAAAAATATGTAACATTTCTTTACGTTTTTTAAGCTTTAAATATGCTACCATGCAGTTATCATTCTGCAACTTACCTTCTAAATAAATACTGTGTTTTGAAACCTAGCCAGTGATATCCTGGTAAATATCTAACTACCAGCTCTTGTAGGGAAAAGGGAGAATTATTTGTAGTTTTTGCTAACTTCTGTGTTGTAGATACTCCTAACATGGCTGATCTCAAGCTACTGATGTAATGTCAACCAGTTGGAAAGTTCCAGAGATTTTAATAATTGGCTCTCATGAGGTGATTGCAGCATCCCAGTAAATCTACCCATATTGAAGTATAGAGCTGGTGTTGTTCTGATTGTTTTAATACCTTAAGACTGTATCACAGTGTTTTTATCCATGCAGTTATTGATGGACGCCTCAAGATCTCTAGGCTGTCATTGCTATAGAATAGTGCCACAGCAAACATTTCTTCTATAGATCTCTCGCACACATGGACAAGACTCTCTGGGTCATCAGATCTAGTCATCGTCAGCGTTACGAGATGGAGAAAACTGCTCTTCAAAGTAGTTACACCTGCTCACCTTCTCACCAGTGATTTGTGGGAAGTCCCACTTCCCCATGACCTTGCTAGGACCAGTGTTGTCAGACTCCATGATTTTGCCAATTTAGAGGATATGATTCCATTGATGATTTTATATGTAGTTGTCCTTCATCCTGAAATCCAGTCATTTTTATATGCAATTACTTATATATTTATCATTTTGGGTTTTGTTTTGTTTTACATTTTATTCTGGTATTTATCTATCTGGAGTTGATTGTAAGGAATACAATAGGTTATTATAGAACTTCAAAGTCTAAGCCCAAAGTAGGATAAGACAACTACTTAGCTTCTCACTGGATTTGAGAGAAACATTTAGTTGTTGTAAGATTTAGAAACAAAAGCGAAGATGTGTGCAAGATTGTATTGGTTACAATCGCACTTGACTTCAAGCAACAAAGAACCACGTTAACAGTGGCTTAAATAAGTGTGGTAGATATTTATTTCAAACAATATGAAGTCCAGGGCTGGGAAAGGAGGCAATGATGCCATCCTGGACCCAGGTGTCTCCATATTTCTCTGCCATCCTTTGCCTGTAACAGGTCAATTTTCTCATATGCTTATCAATTCATTGTTACAAGATGGCTGCCACAGCGCCAGCCTTCATATTACCCTCAATGCAGGAAGCAGATGTAATACTTGGGTCGCATGTTTGTCACAAGGCCACCCTGTGTGCAGGGCAAGTATTTTCAATGGGAAACATTTCCTCTCATTCTCTGAACAGAATTGGTATTCTGTTAGGCTGGGAAAAGAACTACCACAAAAATTATTTGAAATATGTATTTATGTACATTGATTTATAGTAGCATCAAAGTGGGTGAATGTTGGGAACTTATTCAGAAATTTCAAACTACCCAAAAGAACAGAAAGTACAGTTTCCACTTTTCATTGCTTTCTGGTCACTATTTCGCTCATTCCACCCTGCTTACTAAATACCTAGGCTTCACTTCTCATCGCCCCTTTTTATTAATTTGAAAAGAATGTAGTGTTAGAACTGACAAATATTTGACTAGGCACATGCTATCTGATGATGAATTTTCCAGGCATGTCTCATGCCATAAAAGTGCAGAAAACTTTATAAGTATATGCTGTGGGGCATGGGGTGTGGGAGGCAAGCACACAGGCTTAAGAAAATCTAGCCTCACATTTATTGTTTTGTGTTTGTAAGACAAGTCTCCGTTAGTGTCTCCATATTATTAATATAACTCATAAGTGCTTTTATCCAAAGTTGAAAACCCTTAGCAGTATGAACAGGCGGGACCAGAAAGGGTGTGGTGCCTTACAGACCATAACCGAGAGGTGAGTCATGGGGATGCTATAAATTAAACAGGAAGGAGGATATCTGGACGTGAACATAGAACATACATTAGATTTCACAGCGATTAGACTTTTCCATAAAAGCGGCATCTGGTTTTGGAACTTGCAAGAATAACAACAAGAATTCTGAGGAGCTCTGGTGGAAAGCACCGAGGCGTTCAGCTCAGTCAGTCATTAACTGGGAAGTCCTGTGGAGAGAGCCTGAGCTGCACACGGTCATTCCTGACCTGCTTCCCAGGAACACCTTCCATCCGGGACCACACCTGTACCGTGTCACCGTCAGGGCACACGTGTGCATGTGTGGTTTTGCCTCACTTTTAATATTCATTTATTACAGTTTCCATTTTATGCATTTTACATTCAATTTTATATATTCTACTATTGATCAGGGAAGCAATCAGTCATCTACAAGCGAGTGCTGCATTTTCTATTCCCAGTGGAAAGATTTCATTTCAACTTTGCCAGATTCTGGACTTTCTGAGATTAAAAAAAACCCAAAAATCCTTGGATGATGTGCTCTCTGATCTCAGACAGCACCATGTCGGTGAAGCTTAATTCACAGACCTCTTTAGGAATGCACATGTTATGTGACATGAGGCATGCAGATTACTAACAAGAATGGTGTCCTTCACCACGGCCGTGCCTTGTAGCCATGGTTGTGCACATGTTCCAGTGACAGGAAGCCAGAGACCGGCTCCCGTGTGCCTGGAGTATAGAGCAAGGCAGTTGCCATTGCATACCTGGCACCCAGGGCTGCTCAGGAGATGCTGGTTCCTTTCCCCTCTGCCCTTCCAGTGCCATCTGAGTGCTAAGTTTGTCCATACTTGCACAAGGTTAGCCCTTTCCTGAGCAGGGCCGGTAGAGGGAGCAAAGAGAGGATTCTGGGGCGAGGAGCTCTTCCTCCAGAGCCCCTGAGGTCAGCCTCCCACCTTGCCTGGGAGGGGCTCTCAGACACGTGGACCAACATAGCTAAGACACAGAGGACTCTTTGTTTCACAGATTAGCAGACTTCCAAAACCCACATAGAGAAAGCACTGACCTCCAAAGTCAAAAAGACCCCAAGCTGGGTAAGTTCAGAGTGAGACCTGTGGTTGTGGATCTGGGTCCAGTGCAGGCGACAATAGAGGGGTGCCTCGTACGGCATGGAGCTGGGGTTTCCAGAGTCTTTTCTCTGGCGGACCTGAACACTGGCCTGAAGGCTGTTAGAGTGGGAGAAGAAGATTTTTTATTAAAGATTCTTTTTAGAGAAGTTTTAGATGAAAAGCAAAATTGAAAGGAAAGATAAGAGATCTCCCATAACCCCCCTACCCTCACAGGTGCACAGCCTCTCCTGTTATCAGTATCTACCACCAGACTGGTAGATTTGTTACAACTGATGGACCTGCACTGACACATCATGATCACACAAAGTCATAGCTTACCTTAGGGTTAACTCCTGTTGTACCTTCTATAAGGACATGTACCCACCATTATAGTCTCATTGCCTAAATATCCTCGCTCTGCCTATTTCTTCCCCTCTCTCCCCTCACCTCTGACAACCACTAATCTTTTTACTGTCACTGTAGCTTTGCCTTTTCCAGAATGACATACAGTTGAGATCACACAGGATGTAGTGTTTTTGGATTGGCTTCTTTCACTTATCAATATGCATTCGAGTTTTCCTCAAGTATTTTCATGGTTCTCTGAGCTCACTTTTGAGTGCTGAATAACATTCCATTGTGTCTGGATGTGCCACAGTTTATGGATTCACCTGCTGAAGGCCATCTTGTTGCCTCCAAGTTTTGGCAATTATGGGGGCACCTGGGTGGCTCAGTCAGTTGAGCATCCAGCTTTGGCTCGGGTCATGATCTCATGGTTTGGGAGTTCAAGCCCGGCATCCGACTTGTTGCTGTCAGCACAGAGCCTGCTTTGGATCTTCTGTCTCCATCTCTCTCACTCTCTGCCCCTCCCCAACTCATGCTTTCTTTCTCAAAAATAAACAAACCTTAATATATAAATATATATATATATATATAAAGTTTTGGCAATTATGAATAAAGCTACTATAAACAGCCATGAGCAGGTTTCTGGGCCTAACTTTTAACTCCGTTGGGTAAATAAACACAAAGGACAACAACTGCTAGATATATGGTAAGAGTATGTGTAATTATGCAAGAAATCACTAAACTGCCTTCCAAGGTGGCTGTATATATCATTTTGCATTCCCATCAGCAATGAATAAAATTCCTGTTGCTCCATGTCCTTGCCATCATTTGGTGTTGTCAGTGCTCTGGGTTTGGGCTATTCTAAAAGGTGTGTAGTGGTATCTCATGGTTGTTTAAAGGGATAATTCTTCAGGTAAAGATTCCCACTATTTTCCTTCTACCCAGAATTTGTTTCAGGCCCCAATTCATCATCTCTCTGGCTCTGACCATGGTGCTGAATCTTTGGGTCTTGAAAACTCAACTCCTACAATGGCAGTAGATTGAAAGCCTCACAGTTGTGGCATGTGTTAAAGTGATATACGGTTAGAGTGTATGCCCCTTCTTTCTTTGGTAATTCTACTAACCACATATTTAAGCTCTAGAGTTTATCTACTTTCTTAAACTCCTTTTGAGAAATAGGATTGGGGGAGAATTTTGCCTAAAATTTACAGATTCAGATGCTCCCAGTTCCTGAACTATATCTGAATGTGAGTAGAAGATTTTTGAATAGTCAGAAAACCATCTGGCACCAAAGTAAACCGAATGCAGGTCAAGAATGATATTTTCCCCAGAAATCTCTAAGGAATAACAGCTATGCTGTAGTTCCTAAAACAATGACTACAAAGAGGCTTCTGCTTCTCAGCATGGAGGTCCCTGACTTCAGTGTAGTTTGTTATGTGACTCACATCCAGCAAATTTGCGTTTACATAAAGCTTTACCAACGATTAATTTTCTAAAGGTTTTGTGGGAACAGAATAGCACTTTTCATGCCAGTTCATTACAGAATGCCTACACTGTGCTAGGCATGTGGGCCCTGACATCAAGAAGCTACAGTTTGTTAGGTGAGAAAAACATGAATACAAGGGACTCTAATACAAGGCAGAATGTACTCCGTGCTTTAAAAGAGATACTATGATCAGAAAAATTGTGACAGTACAGTGATCCATTCTGATCTGGAACCGAACCAGAGAGTTCTCCAGAGTCCTGAGCTCTGGTCTTAACTTCCACTCCCCTTCCATTTCAGGCCAGACTTTTCTGAGTTGAAGTCCAATCAGCCATAAACCTATTTTTAGAGGCAAATTCTACTTTGCTGGGAGGTCCTACTGGTGAATCTCAGGACTCCTGCTTGCTGGGAGCTGCGGTGGATCGCATTTGTTCCTCTGAGTGGTGCCAACCAGTGAGGGGACGGTCCCAGGCAGGTTGGGGCAGATAGTGTTCATCTGTCCCATGGAAACAAAATGCAGCAACATCTCCACAGCTCTCTGCCAACAAGCACGGCAGTGATGCACAAAAAGGGACACCCAGGTCTTTGTTCAGGAAGGCAAACCGTACGATCAGCCTTCCCTCAGCTGACTCGGGAGGACACTGGTCAGCAACAGGATCAAAGTGTCTTTCATCTAATTAAACATCAGGTTTTCCTCCCACCATTCTTTGGGGCTCTTCCTCAGAACTTAAGGTGCCTTGGAGAGAAAGCTGTGGCATGCTGAGCCAGACACCAACTTTGCCTAGGAGAGTAGCATGGATTTTTAATAACTGCATGAAAAGATGGCACTTCTGATCAGTTGACCAATATCTTGAGGTGGAAATGTATTCAGAGGACAGTTCTGGGCATGTTTTAGTGGGACCTCCGTAGGTAATGCCTAAAACATTGTAGGTGTTCAACAAATCTTTATTCAACCAGATTACTGCTGAGATACTAAAAGAATTGGAGACGGCTGCTTCCTGGTGCCAGTATTGTACTTCAGAAGGCAAGGAGGGACTGTTCATGTATTCTGGTCCTTGGGGACACTCTCACAATCTGTCGGTGATAATTTTCATGATCTATAACACCAAGGAACTCCTGGGGCAGGGGTGTGAGGTATGAGCTCAGGAGAAGCTCACCAAAGGACCCAGAATCAAAACCATCTCTGCTGGCCACGTCCTCTTCAGTTTAAAAAGGCCAGTATATATATATATATATATCCACAACTCATCTGCTTCTCTTTACGGACATTCCATCTTTCCCCTTCAAGATACCTCAATGAGGTCCTGCTATTGACCTTACCTTCTAGTAGAAAAAATGAGGTCACTGGTGTCTTTCATGCCCATCAGTGTGGAAACAGGACCTTTTTAAGGTCATTGCAAAGTCACTCACAGGCAGGGTCCTCCCAAGAATCTCCTATCTGTTCACTGTTTTGTTGTTGAAGCTCTGTTCACTCCCATGTCCCAGCCTTTTCTCCACCCAACTCTCTAATTTTTGTTTGGTTTTGTTCTGCATACGCAGGAAGTCCGCAAACTAGGATTAGAACATGGCTCTATGTACAATCCACACCTCCTTCCTTCGTCCTTGTTCTACTGCCTGCCCTTGACCTTCCCCTCTGGCCTGTTCACTCACAGGAAGGAAGCCGGAAGGGAGAGGCAGCTGTTTTCATAGATTAAAAATGCCTCCCACAAAAGTACACCCAAGGGCTGTGCTTTTTTCCAAGACCAGTTCTGACAGCTAAGAAGGCTGGCGCCCAACTGGCACACTCCAATACCTTTGTCCTGTCACCTCCTGCCACATCAAGCCTTTGGCACAGTATTGGCTACTCGGCCTCTGCCAGGCCTGCACCGACTCTGCCCAACCCATAGCGGGTGGTGTCCAACATGTTCAGGGTTGATACAGATTGGTATGGGGCCATCATTTTCCAGATTCTTTTTTTTTAATTTCATGGAGGCAAGATTTTTAAAAGCACCACTATCCTTCCTCTTGCCTCCTCTTTGACTTCCTCCTGTGATTTTTGATGAGCAAGCTCCCTGTCCACCTACGGACCCCTCTCACCTCCCAGGAGGAAGAGTGACAGGCCCACTGCCCCTCATCTCTTCTCTACTTTTTAGAAAGTGCTAATCTTGAGACAAGCAAGTCTGCACAGTCTGGCCCGAAGCTTCTCAACCGCACCCACATTCCTAGGGCAGAGCCAGCGCAGGCAGTTATCTATTGTTTCCACACAGGGGGCAGGGCTGGCCATTGGGCACTAAAGGCCACCTGGGTGGCACGAGCCATTTCAAAGCAGGGTGGCTCTAAAGCAGTTGGCTAGAGTTTATTCCTTGATCCTTAGGAGAGAGAGAGTATGAATGAGTGGTGTGGAGCCAACTGCTCTAGGAGCAGATCATGGGAATTAAAAAAAAAAAAAAATCAATGTCCCCTAAATTCTTCAGCCAACATTAAAAAAATTTTTTTAGGTTTATATATTTATTTTGAGAGAGTGAGATTGTGAGTAGAGGAGGGACAGAGAGAGAGAGAGAGAGTAGGGAGAGAATCCCAAGCAGGCTCCACGCTGTCAGTGCAGAGTCTGATATGGGGCTCAAACTCAAACACCAAGAGATCCTGACCTAAGCCCAAATTAAGAGTCAGATGCTTAACCGACTAAGCCACCCAGGCACCCCTCTTTAGCCAACATGTTAACAAAACAGAATTTCATGGGGGCACCTGGGCGGCTCAGTCAGTTAAGCTTCTGACTTCAGCTCAGGTCATGATCTCACGGTACATGAGTTTGAGCTCCACATCGGGCTCTTGTGCTGACAGCTCAAGGCCTGGAGCCTGCTTCTTATTCTGTGTTTCCCTCTCTCTCTGCCTCTCCCCAGCTCATGCTCTGTCCCTGTCTCTCAAAAAATAAATAAACGTTAAAATAATTTAAAACAAAACAAAACTTCAGTGAGGTTCTAGGCTCTGTTCTCAGAAGAATAAAAACCCACACAATGGGTGGCCATTATGCCTAGATGAGGTAGAACAGGGAAGATGCCAGAGCCTCTTCCCAGCCCTCATTGACCCACTCTGTGGGTGGGAGGACAACAAATTCTCTCTTTGGAGATCTCTGTTTTACCAGCTGAAGAATGGGGTAAATACCGTTAACACTTTTTTCAGTCATTTTTTTTTTTTTAAGGATTGTTTGGCTGTTGGAGCTGCTGCTTTAATTATATGCCTTAGGAAACAATCCAACGTAATATTTACTCGGCAGACTCAACTCCCTAAAGAAAATGATAGCATGCAAAAAATAAATAAATAAAAGAGGGTGAAAAAAATTACTAAGGCAGAAGAAAATGGCACAAAGGTCACAGGTGTGTGGCATCCCTTCATTCAAGAATAACCCCCCTGTGGGGGCACACCTGGGCTCCGAGCAGCCTCAACCAGATGGCAAATGAAGGCCATTCGCATCACAGGGCTGACCTGAGCTCGCGTGAGGTCCAGAGATGAAGACCTGTAACTACAGTGTTGCTCCAACTTCTGGGGGGTTAGGTGGTAGAGACCCTTCTCTCTCTTTTTTTAATGCTTATTTATTTGGAGGCGGAGAGGGGCACAGAGAGGGGGAGACACAGATTCTGAAGCAGACTCCAGGCTCCGAGCTGTCAGCACAGAGCCCGATGTGGGACTCACACTCACCAACTGGGAGATCATGACCTGAGCCGAAGTTGGACGCTTAGCCGACTGAGCCACCCAGGCGCCCCACGACCCTTCTCTTCATTTCCCCAGACTACAGCTGTGTCCTCAATCCCCTCATCCTTCTCAGTAACACAGAAAACAGCTCTGCTCGTCAGTCACTTAACGTAGCCCCGAACAAGCCGGTCTCGCCCCTTAGCCAGACACGGCATAAACATGAGCAGTTACGAGCTGTGCTGTGCTCCAGGTCCCGAGGAGCTGGAAATAAAGACCAAAGATAACGTAGGGCCGCTGGGCACACAGTGATGCTACTACCTAGTCTGTAGTTCAGTGTAGCCTGTTTTCTTGATGTCGTTATTCAAAGTTCCAGGTCACGAGAATACAGTTAGGGAGGCCGCAGCGAATGTCTCCTGTCCCCTATTAGACGCCTCTGGCCAAGCTGCTTAGATTTCTCACCGTGATTCCATGGCATTTGTCACGGTGAGCAAATGAGAGAGGGCTTCTTTCATCTCCGGTCAGTCCTTCCATCGGCCATGCCAATTAGCCATCATCCACAGCCACTTAAATCTCAAAGCCCCTTAGCTCTACGAACTGAATTCAGACTACCGCTTGGACGTCGCCTTTTTTGTTTCCTAACAGTACATTGAAACTATTTTGTTAACTTTAAAAAGGCCAGCTTCAAATGTCATCTTTGAAATCTATTATATTTAAGGCATATTGGGAATCAAAATGTCAGGTCTTAAAGTGATAGAGATGATCTAAGCCAGGGGTTCTGAACATGGGGGCTAATATCCTTGGAGGATCTGTGGAAGGCCTTTGGGCCCTGAACCCTCTAGAACACACTCAATTTTGTGTGCATGTGCACTACTTAATTTTTATCTTTTTAGGGGGAGAGAGAGAGAGAGAGAGAGAGAGAGAGAGAAGAAGGAGGAGAAGGAGGAGGAGCAGAGGGAGAGAGAATCCCAAGCAGGCTCCACACTGAGCCCTGAGAAAGCACTCAATCCCACGACCCCTGAACCATGACCTGAGCTGAAATCAAGAGTCAGACACTCGACTCACTGAGCCACCCAGGCGCCCCTGCACCCTTTGTTTTAAAACAGAGAGGGGTCACACCTTTCATTAGAGCCTTTAAAAAGGACTCCCCATGGCACCAACTTGCTTCTAGAGGAGAAAACTGGTCTGCTCAGAAATAACATGGTAAGATGCCTGGAGCCACACGTGGGTCACCCGACTTTGAGCTCTTTGCCCTATACAATATTTATCTTAAACGTCGCACAGACTTTCACTTAAACACAGTTACACACGGGCTTGTTGATGTCCTGAAATCCCACGAATTTGATGACAAAGAAACGACTCAGGTATGAACCAGCAAGGACGGAGAGACCCAGAGTCACAGCAGCAGGTGAGAGCTGTCCACAGAATCTGAGAGAATGACTGCCACGTGTAAACGCAGTGCAGAAAAAGCTGAGACTCCAACCCCAGAGAAGCAAGCAATCGGTGCAGGACAGAAAGGCTCGGGGCCTGGGGGGGTGGGGGGGGCTGAGGACAGGCGGGTGTGAGGCTCGGTGAAACCCGCTCTTCTCCCCGGTCCTCTCCACCGGCTCTGCTCCAGAGAGCTTGGGCTGGAGCGCTGGACTCAGGAGTACCAGGCAAGGCCAAGAAGGAACGGGGGTCTTGCTAAAAAGAGCTGAATTTAAGTTCATATTCTGAACAATGGGATTCCCAGAGCCTTTCCTCACCCAGTAGTTCAGCTTCCAGGATCCAGCGGCCAGCCTTGTCCCTCTGTGCTGGACTGTCCGGTGTCCGTCACCTCGCCCTGTCACCAGCCCACGTAAGGCTGGGAACCACGTTTCCCAGAACCCCTTTCCCTGTGTGGTTCCACATTCAGTTTACCAGTGAGAGGAAGGTGCATTCGATTTGGGAGGCAGAAGGGACACGGACCATTATCCAGCGTCAGATGGGGTGGTTCATGGACCTTCCCCACCAGCCCCCACTCTGCGGCCACCCCGCTTTGGTGTGGCTTCGTGGGATTTTCCCGAGACCCCCAGCTTCTCCCGCTCCAGTGCAGCAACCTCACATCTTTGGTTGTGTAGCTGCACCTTTCAAGTCCCTCCCTCACTCCCTTGGCACCCCTGCACCGTGGAAGCCATAATACGTATATGAGACGTTTACTCTTGCAAAACTGTGGACTGATTTTGTTGGAGCCTGACTGATACCCCTCCCCGGCAGGAGACTAAAGGATTCATCTCTGCGGAAACTGACCAGACCAAGAGGAAAAAACACCCCAAACTTATAAATAATGATAATGGGAGTCCTTGGTGGAACAGGAATCTCCACTCAATCCCCCGGTTTTAGCTTTCTACCACTGCGGTGACAACTACAAGCACCCAGTGGCTTAACACGGCACAATTTTACTGTCTTACCGGTCTGAAGGCCAGAAGTCGGATGCAGATCTCGCTGGGGTAAAATCTGAGTCAGCAACGCTGCGTTCCCTTCTGGAACTGCTGGAGGAGACTGTCTTCTTCGCTTTTTCCAGCTTCTAGAGAGGACTGCATTCCTCAGCCAGCAACATTGTAGCTCTCTGACCACAGCTGGGAAAGATCTGCTTTTAAGAACTCTTGTGATTGGGATTGATCCTACCTGGGTAACGCGTGCTTCGTTCCCCATCTCCAGGGCCTTAATCGAATCACCTGTGCCAAGTCCTTAAGGCATCTAAAGCACCGTTTTCACAGATTCTGGGGGTGATGTGGCCATCTCTGGGAGGTCATTTTTCTGCCTGCCACACATCCTAAAATGAGGTCCAAGAGTTGATTAGTCCTGACAAAGTAGGGAGAGCTTCCAACAGTTTTAAGGCCCCATCTGTAAGTATGAATGGGTGGATAGTCAAGAATCTAGAGACATTCGAGCAAATATTTTTTTCAAGTAGGCTTCATGCCCAGTGGAGAGTCCAGTGTGGGGCTTGAACTCAAGACCCTGAGATTAAGACCCTACCTGAGATGAAGAGTCAGATGCTTAACCGACTGAGCCATGCAGTTGCCCCAGTTTTTTTTTTTAAGAGAGGAGCTTTTTCAAAGTTTATTTTTATTTATTTTCAGAGAGAGAGAGAGGTGGGGGGCAGAGAGAGAGAGTTTGAACTCACGAACCATGAGATCATGACTTGAGCCGAAGCTGAGTTGGATGCTTAACTGACTAAGCCACCCAGGCACCCCCAGGTGCCCCAATTTGAGCAAATGTGTTTTTTTAAGTTTTATTTTTGAGAGCAAGCGAGCGAGCAAGCGCGCGTGCAGGCATGAGTGGGGGAAGGGCTGAGAGTGTGGAGACAGAGAATCCCAAGCAGGCTCCGTGCTTCTGGGGCTCGATCTCACAAACTGTGACATCATGACCTGAGCAGAACTGACTGAGCCACTCAAGCAACCCCCAGATACCCAAACTTGAGCAAACTTCTAACATGAAAGGCAGAACTAAAAGCAAAGAACCTAGAAGAAACAGAGACAATGTCATGACCAGAAATCTTTAAAAAGAAAAAAAACTATTTAACATCCTGAGAAACATTTGTGAATCCTCCCAACAAAACAAAGTAATGCTAAGAAAACCCTTTCAGATATTAAAAATACAGTAGCAGAAACCAGACTTCAGTGTTAAGTTTTAGAAATGGTGGCAGTAATTTCTCCAGTAAGTAGGACAAGATCAAAAATATGAAAAACTGTACAGGAAACAAATGGGGAAAATCACAGCGTTATTCCAGGAGGACAGATGGCTGAAAATTGGGAAAACAACAGGGAGAATGAGGAAAAAGGACTTACCCAACAAATAACAGGGGGATATTTTCTAAAGTTAAAAGACACCTCCAGAATGAAAGGGACATTAAACTCTTGGCCAAATAACTGAAGTTGTCCTGTATCCTGGCACATGAACTATGAAATTTAAACAACTCAAGGGATAAACAGACTCTCCTAAAATCTCCAGAGAAAAAGGGTCAGCAATCAGCATTGTCTCAGACTTTTCAACAACACTGGGAGCCAGAGATGGATGTCACAGCTCTGTAGTAAGGACATGGCATTAAGTAAGTATATGGAGAATTAAGCAAATAAAAAAATTATTCCAGAATTTAAAGAGTTTTAACAGAAAATGTCAAACTATGTAGCTATGTGGTCAACAGTATTGATACAACTATCAACATTTTTTTTAAGTTTCTTTCTTTTGAGGAGGGGTGGGGACAGAGAGAGAGAGAATTCCAGGCAGCCTCTACACTGTCAGTGCAGAGCCTGACGCAAGGCTCGATCTCACTAACCCTGAGATCATGACCGGGGCTGGAATCAAGTTGGATGCCTAACCAACTGAATGACTCAGGTGCCCCTCAACACTAGTCTAATCAAAATCGTGGCGTAACTAAGTCACAAAGGCGGAAGGAGCAGTATGCATGGGTGGTGGTGGTAAGAGCTACATCCTCATTTCTACAGTAGGAAAGTAAGAGTCAAAACCAAGAAACAGTAACGAGAGCATTTCACATGGAAGGAAATAAACAGGTAAGTGGGCTGAGAGTGGCAGCTTTGAGGGAGGGCAGAGGACAGCCCTTCGTTATCGTAGGACTCGGTGCTGCCGACTCGTGGGTCTATGGACACACAGGACATGGACAGAAATAAAAACATGAACATAAAGAACGACAACCCAAATGCCCATCAAACTGATGTTTGGATAAACAAACGGTGGTCCCCCCACCTCGTGGGATGGGACTCGGCCACGAGAAGGAACGAAGTACTGACACAGGCTCCAAGACGGACACACCTTGACAGCATCATGCCGAGTGAAAGATGCTAGTCCCCAAAGGCCGCATATTGTGTGATTCCGTCTATATCAATGTCCAGAATAGGCAAATCCACAGACAGCAACTCAGCGGTTGCCAGGAGCACGGGGAGGGCGAATGAGGGGGGTTTATTTAATGGCTACGGAGTTCTTTTTGGGGGTGATGCAAATATGCTGGAGTTTGTGGTGACGGCAGCCCAATGTCATGAATGTACTAAAAGCCACGGGACTGTACCCTTAAAAATGGTTAAAATGGTGGACTTTGTTATGTGAATTTTACCTCAGTAATGAAAAAAGGTAAGGAACGCGATATAATCGACTTTGTATAGTATACAAATTCTATTTTATCTTTGCCTAAACGAGAATAGTTCACAGAGTCTCTACAAGAGGTTTATACACTCTTCTGGTTTTAGTAAGCGCAGGATGATGAATTAAACTGAAGTCTTTGATGATTTATGGCTTCTACAGTATCAGCAGATCAGTCATCATTTTGAATAAGACAAGATGGAAGTTCAGGCACAACAGGCAGAAATGAATTATGTACTAACTTCAAATGTAGTATTAGAAATATTTATGCATGCAGATTTTTAGTAAACCTAACACGTCGCTTTCTTGTAATCCGACACTTGCAAAGTTGAGAAGAGCAGAAAACTTAATGAATTCAGAGTTCTGGGGAAGCAGTATGTTGTCAGTGAGGTTACATTGTGTTTTGCTCCTTTTTTACCCAGTTATGTTTCATTTCTCTCTCCTTTGGTAAGTCCCTCTTTCTGCAACATTTTCTATTGTCTTTTTTTTCAGGAGTGAACTAATGAAAATCAGGGAGTCCCTTCTGGCTACAGAGAAGAGCGAGACTTCTCAGAGTCAAGCCAAGAAACAAACCTCGGCCACTAAGATTCGGGGTCTCATGTGTGCATTGATTTCTCTGGAGTTCAGATTTGTTTCTGGTAATTCTTAAAAGACTTGTTTGGGTACGGCCACCAAG
This sequence comes from Helogale parvula, assembly GCA_004023845.1. Taxonomy (NCBI): domain Eukaryota; kingdom Metazoa; phylum Chordata; class Mammalia; order Carnivora; family Herpestidae; genus Helogale; species Helogale parvula. The sequence continues at coordinate 20,777 of PJEM01010523.1, read as the reverse complement.
AAGATTTCTAAAGTCCTGTCTTGCTTAACGGCTTCTAAGGATTTACACAAGGCTTAACGTCACCTTGTTTAAAAATTCAACTAGGAGATTATATGCAGAAGTAGGATGTCTTCTCTCCATCAAGCAGCATCACTCACTTGCTGTGGATTGTTCAGGTTTTTTATTTAGAAAATTTTTAAATAATTCTCTTTTAAGTAGGCTCCGTGCCCAATGTGGGGCTTGAACTCACAACTCTGAGGTCAAGAGTTGCATGCTCTACCGATTGACTGACCCAGCCAGGCACCCCAGGGTTGTTCTTTGAGATCACCTGGAAATGCTGCAAAAGAATGCAGCTGAATGTTTAAGCAATTAGGGAATAGCAATTTTTATTACCCTTTTACAGTTCTATTTATAAAATGTTTACAAATATTAAGTGTCTGTAGTAATAGATTAATTTTTTGTAAAATTCCAGTAATATAAATTGGTACTAAAGGGAACACACAAGAAAACTAAATGACTTGGCCAGGATCACACTGCATAGGAATGAAAAAAAAAAAGGAAATCAGTTTTCTTAGATGAATACTTTCCATTAAAATACCTGTAAGAAAATTAAGTATCTACATATTATATAAATAAAAATTCCAGCACTATAATGTACCAACATGATAGTGCAAGATAACCATTTGCGAACCTGGTAACAGTCAATATTCTTATTAAATAAAAATCAAAAATGTTTTAGTTTATTAAAACATTGTTCCTTTTTAGTACGGCAGATTTGACTTTATTTTTTTATTATTATTTAAAACAATTTTTTAAATGTTTATTTCTTGAGAGACACAGAGAGACAGTGCAAGCAGGGGAGATTTGGAAAGAGAGGGAGACACAGAATCCGAAGCAGGCTCCAGGCTCTGAGCTGTCAGCACGGAGCCCAACGCGGGGCTTGAACCCACAGACCGTGAGATCATGACCTGAGCCGCAGTCAGGCATTTAACCACTGAGCCATCCAGGTGCCCTGCTAGCCTTGACTTTTTCAAAGTATTTCCAACTTCTCAGGTTCTTCTCATTTTTTATTTGAATCCACTCCCATCTCCCCTTAGTAATACCACACAATAGATATTTTTCATTAATATAATGGTTATTTTTCCAAATAATTATACAAGACCCCTAATTAAAGACCTTGCTACATTCTTTTATTATCTGTTGAGTAGATTTCCCAAATTTTAGAAACACATATACATTTTTTCTTTCTACACACACACACACACACACACACACACACAATTTGTTAGGCCATTAAAATATACCAATCCCAGGACAGAAAAAGGACATCATCAGTGGAAAAACTAGCGAGGTGTGAATAAAGTCTGAAATTTAGTTAACTTCACCTAGTAAAGTGCGAATGTTGGCTTCTTAGTCCTGACAAATGTACCGTGGTTACAGAAGATACAACGGAGGAAAATGGCTGAAGAACCGAAAAGAACTCTAGTATCTTTGCAGAATTTCTATCAACCTAAGTAATTCTCTAACAAAATGTGTATCTGAAGACAAACGAGGCGCCATAAACACAAAGTTGGAGTGTAGGTATGAGTACTATGAGCTGCACTGGTGCATTACAAATAACCCCCAAAATGCAGTGGCTTAAAATAATCAACATGCATTATGTCACAATTTTTGTGGGTCAGTCTGGGTCCCAGCTGGGTCCTCACCGGGAGAGGATTCATTTCCAAGCTCACGTGGCTCCAGGTGGATCTCAGAGCACCATGAGCTGCTGCCAAAAGACACCAGTTACTTCTCTCCCTGGGCCTCTCCAGTGGGCGGTTCCTGACATGCAGGACTGTCCTCAGAGAGAGAGAGACAGAGTGTGAGCAAACACAAAGACAGGGCCAGCCTCGTCTCGGAAGTGACTCATCGCTGTAGCCAACGTGTTCTGTCCTTGCAGAGCAAGTCACAAGGTCCGGTCCACACTCCAGGGTTGGGGACTGCACGGGGCATGAACACCAGCAGGTGGGGATCAACGGGGGCCACTTCAGAGGCTGCCTGGCCCGATGAGCAGGCCTGTAGCTCCATCCACCACGAGAAAAAGAACAGTACTAAGTGAGAGCACAGGCATGGGAATCAGAAAGATCTGGGTCCGTACGCCTGCCGGTGAACTTGATGGTAATATGAGCGTGGACAGATTACTTTATTCTTTGCAGTTTGTTTTCTCATCTGCAAAATGAGAACGACGATAATAATAATGCGCACTTCCCGGGACTATTTTGAAAGTTAGAGCAAATGAGATAATACGTGTAAGATGCTCAGCAAGTGACTAGCAGGAAGCAAGAGCTCCGCCTTCGCTATCATCCTCGTAATTGTTTGTCATCCGATTTAGAATACAAATCTCATGCTGACAAGCTGCGAAACCCCAGGCGAGTCACCTAACTTTTCTGGGCTTCCATCTCCTCACCAAGACTTGGGGAAAATATACCCACCTGGCGGGGCAGTTTGGCGTAACGGGCAGCGATTATGCGGTTGGCACGCAGTAGCTGTAAATTGTGATTTTTAATGGGTGCAGTTGGCTCAGCAGGCATTCACTGCCTTCCAGAGTTAGGGCACATCTGTTTTTATGTCTTTGCTGTTCTCTAAAACAGGGACAACGACCTTCCAGTAATAATTATTCTCCCCAAGGCTAACTCATTAAACATATCAATTCCTAATACTTATGTACATAAAAGGAAAAAAACACATGGGTAATCCAAAATGGACCATACATCAAAATCGTATTTAGAAGTTTTAGAAAAAGACACATGCTCTTTGAAGCAGATTTACTTTCTTCTGTTTCATTTAGGTCATCACTAAAAGTAGTTTTTATTCCCCATGCATTTGGCAAATAAAGGCAAATAAAAATGGAGAGAAACAATGAATTGGCTGAAAAGTGGAAGCACAACCTAGAGAGAACACTGGCTACAGAAAATTCGGGGGGTGTGTGAGCTCAGAAAACAGGCCAGGAGAAGAGGGATGAAAATATTGAAGGGGGAAGGACGACCCAGGTCACACGGGAGGCCAATGAATACACAGAACAAGGGTGGGTTTTAAAGAGCGGAGAAGGACGGCCTAGGCCTTGGGGAGGCGGGTGGGGGTGGCGAAGCAAGGGTGGGGGGGGGTGGGAATCATCCTACAAGTCTGCGCTGTTCAGCCTTAACCCATAGGTGGGAGTGCGGGGGGCGGGTTTTGGGAAAAAGATAATGGGCTAAATTGAGGCAGGTTTAACAGGCTAGGAACCGCTGAAAATACGGAGGTGAGGTGCTCTGGAAAACCATCTGCAGCTGGAGCTCTAGTTTGGGGGAAATCCGTCCATGGTGGGTGTGTCTGAACCAGGGTTGCTGAGCAAGCTCAGCCAGGGAAAAGAGCGGGTAAGAAAGCGACAGAGAGGGTTTTGGGGAAACGGTGACTGCAGGACTGCAAAAGAAGTAGTGACATGACCTCAGCTGACGTGGGCGGGAGACAGAAAGTTTTGGCCGCAAATTCCAAGTGTTTTCCCAGACAAATAAGGAGGAGGTCAGAAGGAGGAAGTGGTGGTGACAAGGCAGGGGACGTCGTTAGGCAGGGCTGCGGATCACTCGTTAGGGGCTGGTTAGGTCATGTCTCTGGCAAGGACATGTGCGGAATCGCCCCGGAGCACCCCACCCCCCGCCCCGTTCTCGGGGAGGCCGCGTGGAGACACGGGCGGCAGCGGCGGGCTGGCCTTTGCCTCGATCAGCACCTGTGGGCAGAGGCAGCACTGCTGACCCCTGCAAGCTCGTTCCTAAGCCTTTTCTCCCCCCTCGCTTGGTGCTGGAGAACCGGTGCTGTTTTTAGCTTAACCACTTCCCTTCCACGGTGAGAAGGTGTTAATTTAGAAAAACAGTTCAAATATAACCTCTGACTCTCTTCACCTTGTGTTCTGTTTTTGTTTTGAGAGAGAGAGAGGGCGCAAGTGAGCAAGGGGCAGAGAGAGAGACAGACAGACAGACAGGCGGGGCCCGTGCTCACCGAAAGCAGAACTTGAACTCAGGAACCGTGAGATCATGACCTGAGCCAAAGTCAGATGCTTAACAACTGAGCCATCCAGGCGCCCCTTTCGCCCTCATTTCTACACTGAGCTGTATTAACTTAGTCTGTCCTCGGCACAGACACCTAGTCGTCTGTACCAGTTTTCTTCATGTGCCTTGTTAGACTGAACTTCTCACCAGCTTGAGCCTGGCCTTGCCTTTATAGAAAGTGACCCGGTCAACTACGGGACGAGCTCACTGGCAGGCAGGAGGCTCCGCAGATGAGGTCACCGCACTTCCCACTGCGAACAGAATTCACTCCCTTCTGCTCCTTTCGAACGACCTGAGGCGGTCTTTGATTTTATCCCTTTTTTTCTAGGTATCTAGCATCAAAACAAAAATCCTCAGAAATACTGTGGAATTTCTCTAAAACAGAACTACTGGCAATATGCTAACAGTTCACCGTTTATCAGCATTATAGCACATGCAAGTCAGGGCAATGAAATTCAACTTAAAAACTCCAAGAACTACTTTGGGCTTTCTGCTCTGTATTTCTGTCTTCTTGGTTCTTATTCGCGGCCCCAAAGGTCACCGGTGTATTTTTCTCTCCTCTAATTGGCAGCATGGTGCTCTTCCCCCATCATTATAACCGATTTCAGATGGTGCTAGAAAATTATATTGACTCTGAACACCAAAAGAAATCAGTCATCCTCTAAGGGGCCACAGGAGGACGTGAGGGTCGGGAGGGACCGGAGAGCAAGAAGTCCGCACATGCCTGGCCTTTTAACCCTCACACGATGGAGCCTGTAAGCCAGAAGGATTAAGCTCTGACAGTAAGACACCCACACAATTAGCGTGTTAGATGTGACGTCGCCGCTGGCGGGCGGGGAAGGCGGCGGCCGCGTCAGGCAGACTCGTGGCCGTCTGGTCTTGGCTTCCAAATATCCCGGGGCTGTCCCGTTCATTCCTCTCGCCGCAGGTGGTGCTCTGGCCTCCCCCAAGAACACTGATTTCAAATGGTGCTAGACAATCACTATTTAAATCTAAACCACCATATGAAACCAGCTTCCTGAAGAAGCTTTATGATCTATTTTTTCTTCAGAATGCTCTCTTACAACAGACTCAAGACAGCCTAGAAAGGAAGAAGTTAAAACCGGGCTGTGGCTATCTACTTTGTGGTCTAAACAGAGCTTGAGCGAATCGTGTATGGGTGTACTATTATCACCGAATCTGTGGGGGGGGGGGACGCGCCTGTGACTCTTTACTCTTGATCTGCCCGGATGAAGGTTCGGTTTTACCATTCAGAGGCAATGACACACGTCGACCCCCCTCCTGATGGGAAGTCCGGGAGATCCTTTACTTGGGTAAAGAAGTGAGACATCTTCCTGGAGTCGAAGCTTCCAGGTGCAAGAAAACCAAAAGGCGGCCCTGACAAAACTTACCACATACCTGTGAATGGTACCAAACAAGCAGGTGGTCTGGTTCAAGTGGAAGGAAACGCTTTCCTAAACCTTACTTCCTCTTTGAGATAATTTTGTAGATTCAAAGGATTACTATGATTCTAGGGTCCGAGAAGGCGATGGGATCACTCTGAGGCAGAGTAATAGGCTGATGCTAGTGAGATCTTAATGTTTTGGGGTTTTTTCCCCCCAGGAATGGGATTCTGTCTATGAGTTAAAGGTTTTTGGTAGCTTTACTTCACTGTTACAGAAAATTTCAGACACGTTACATTGGAATGACAATAAAATGAATTCCTAAATTCGTACCATCTAAATTCAACTGGCGTTCATTTCTGCCATTTGGCTTTAGCCCCGCCATGTTTGTGTAAGACACTGTGTGTGTCTCTGCTGGACCGTTTGAAAGTAAATGGATGAGCATCCCGACACTCCTGACTTCTTGAGCACGTCTATGACACCGAGGCCATCTTAAAGCAATGAGGCCATTCTCCTGCATAATTATAATACTTTCATCATACCTACGAAAACGGACACTTCTCAGTATCCTCCAGAACCCAGTCCACATTCAGCTTTTCCCATCAGCCCAGATCCCACCACGTTCACTCGTGCACTCTTTTTAACCTACCATGCTCCTCACCTTTTCTTGGTTTCGTCATGACCGCGCCACCTTGTGAAGATGGGTTCTAATCCTGGCAGCACCATTCACTCTGTCTGTTCTGTTGGCTTAATAAACAAATGAACTGAACTCCAGCCTCTCTTTTGGACTTTCCTCATTCATCATCCCCCTTTATCATCTCGCTATGAGTTTGGGAAGAACATCCAATTACAATGAGCCTGTGATTGATGATTTCAGGTGGGCCCAGCAGGGTGCCACGTCAGGAGGTGGGGGGTGGGGAGGCCTAGGGCTGATTAACACTCTGACCCTTAAAGGCTGGGCCGGTTCTCTCTTCCTAAGCAGATCCCAACAAACTCCTCCTTCTTCGGGGAAAAGCGTCTACTGCGCACGCCTCTGGCTTCCAGCTGGGGTTCCTGTCCGTGTGAGCACGGACTGGAGCACCGTGGGCTTGCAGACATGCAGCAATCACTGCATCAAAGACGTGACAGCTCACCAACCGCGAAGGGACGCACATGCTTTGTGAAGCGACAGGCATTCGGTGACATGTTTCAACCGGAGCGTCAATCGGAGCATTTAAACTTACGAAAGGAGAATCCCTCGTGCAACTCTTCAGTAACTGTCCTGGGCATTTTGCGAGGCGTTTAGGGAGCCGCCGCCTCGTTCTGGGTGTGCCGCTGTCTTTCGCAGGGTCGGCACGAAGCAGGCACGGAGCAGCCAGATCACTCCCGGTGGTTCAAACGTCCAAAATCTGAACAGAAAGATCTGCTTATTTTTCTTTCACAAAGGACTCGTCCCAGCTTTGGCCCAACAGTTAGAGGCGTTTTTCAAATGATGGACATTTCAGTTATGGGGAACATTCTTCCTAAAGAATGGATTTCTTCCTTTTATTTATGTCTGATGAGCTCATACGTCTCCTCGTATCTTGAACGTATGTCACACCATATACGCACACATACATGCACACTACACGTACGACCATATGATCCTGCTCCCTGAGCAGAACCGCGACGCGGCAGGCTTTCTGCCTTACACGGTAAGCATGCTTCTCAAAAGAACTCGGCAGAAGCACAAAGCTGGATGTGCCCTTTTGCACCTGTCTCTTGCTGGGAGCCCTGTTTGACAAGGCGTTGTCAGCAGACAAAAACTTAGTAAGCAAAGTCATTAAGTATATTTCTCTGCCATTTTTAAGCCCTTGGGAAGAATCTGAGATACTTCGTTGGCGACTCTAAAAGGACTTAAAACACACAAGAACAGAGGTCTTGAGTGGGGGCTTCTGTGTCCACACCATCCTCTAGAGCATGAGGCCAGTTTCTTAAGAGGGAGTCTGCGTGAGGAGGAGACTGGCCACCAAAGTAATGGAGGGAAGAAGATGCATTGTTCCCTGGAGGGACGTGAAGAAAGCTGAGTGGATACGTCAGCAGGGGCTCATTCATTCTCTCTCCAGGACATGCAGAGGGAAACAGGCTGGTGACTCGTTCCTTAACTTGGGTAGAGAAATATCTGCTTACTCTGTTGACCTTTTTTTAAGTTTTTACTTATTTTTGACAGAGACAGAGAGAGACAGCATGAGCAGGGGAGGGTCAGAGAGAGAGGGAGACACAGAACCGGAAGCAGGCTCCAGGCTCTGAGCTGTGAGCACAGAGCCCGATGTGGGGCTCAATCCCACGAACTGTGAGATCATGACCTGAGCCCAAGCCGGACGCTTAACTGACTGAGCCACCCAGGCGCCCCTATCTGTTGACTCTTTCTGTGACGTTCACGGACAAGGAAAGACTAGACTCAGTAAACACTGGTGCGCTTCTGTTCCTCCACGCCCTCCAGCTCCAACAATCAACCTGATTGTTCTGCAGTTTTAGGCCAGGACACGGGAGGGCTGAATTTCTGTAACTCAGGGTGTTTCTCTTTCAACCGTCAACAGTTTTAAGGTGCTGCACCACTTCAAAAGAGTCTTGTTATTTTTGCCAAATCCCTCTCACACACAGAACACACACTTAAAATCGTTAAACTCTCCCGTCTCCAGCATGAATCCCCTTTCAAGAAGCATATCCTTCCTCAGTGTCTCTTGGCCCGCACGCCATGAGAATGGGTTTCCGTTTCGAAATCCAGTCTGTGCCAGCCGTACTTCATGCTGTTTTTAAGCAAGCTGCCCCTTTGTATTTTTTCTTCCAAATCTGATAGGAAAGTTGGAGCCTGTAATGTCAATCAATAAACCACACCAGTGACTCTCGTGTGGCAGGAGCAGAACGGTGTGAGTACACTGTTTTCGCTGAGGTGAAATGCCAGTCCGTTCTTGCAGGAGCGAGCGGGATTAAGAGAACTTCCCCGGGGGCTGGAGAATTTCACAAGAAGACTGAATCTGCCTAGGACGCTTTAACAATGCGGCTTCAAAGTGTTACAGACAGCAGGACACAGTGGTCCTGACTGGAGTGCTCAGGCCAGATGAAAAATGCAACTGTTACTGGTTTGGTGCTGGATGGTTTAATTCTCAGTCATTCTCTGTTGACTCCTATGCCTTTAAAGAACGCTTCCATGCAGGAAGCAAATGAGCAGGCCGGGCAGCATGCGGAGCTGTGGTTCTGAGGCGAAGCTCCGGCTGCACTCTTTACTGACCATGCGATCTCAGGGCATCATTTTATTTTTCCAAGCCTTTGTATCCTGAGCTAGAAAATGGAGGTCTGCATTCCTGTGCTGGGGTGGTAGTTACGGTCACATGGAATTTGCTATATGGAAACAGTCCATAATTTTTCTTTTGTTTTGTTTTAATTAATTGAGAGTGGGTGTGTGCATGTGAGTGGGGGAAGGCAGAGGAGGAAAGAGAGGGAGAGGGAGAGAGAGAGAGAGGGAGAGAGGGAATCCCAAGCAGGCTCCATTCCCAGTGTGGAGCCTGACACAGGGCGTGGTCCCACGACTGGGAGACCACTACCTGAGCCGAAATCAAGAGCTGGATGCCCAACAGACTAAGCCACCCAGGCGCTTGTAAGTTTTAAAGTGCTACACACACTTGTCATTTTATTAGATGGGTCAGAACTCTTTTCAGGGTAAAGGCCAAAACAATCTCAGAAGTAGATGGGAAGGCATGCTGAAAAATAAAAATAGCTTCCGCTTTTGGAACACCTCCTCCGTGCCAGGCACCGTGCTACGTGCTCTCTATGTTTTTTCTCAACATTCACGACCACCTAACAGGGCTGGTGGTATCTCCATTTCCCCAGGTGGGAGAAGAGAGATTTAGAGAGGGCATATGACTTGCTCTTGGCCACAAAGCTCATGAACGGCAAGACCAGGATGCAAACCCTGACTTGCCTGATTCTAAGCCTAGGCTTTTAGCCATGAATCTCTCCTGCTCAGTGCTGTATAGACGTCATAATGGCTAATCTTCAATGGCCACCTGGATGTCGGAGCATAAACTGGGTCCAGGCTTCAGGGTTTCATCAGCGAGCCACATGAGCCCTCATTAAAACCAGCTTTGGCCCTGATTAGCAGAAGCAGCACCACACAAAGCCCCAAGAGGAAGGAAAACACCTGGACACGAGCAGGGTTTGGCTGGCACTTCGGGTCAGGGACCTGGCCCCGCAGCCACGCTTCTGATTTGCAGTGGGGCAGGTCACACCGTCTTGGGAGTTTTGTCTTCCCGTTTATCTTAAGGAAGCTCAAGTCAAAAGAGCATGGGGAACTAGTCCAACAGATCACGACATGCTATTAGGACAGCGCTAAAATACTGGCTCCGGAACACAGCCCCGCCGATTTTCCCAGGTCTCCCGCTTCCGCGGGGCCGGTGGGCAGGAGGGGCCGTGCAAGCTTCTGGACCCAGCATGTCAGGTCTGCAGCTGGCTCCCGGCACCGCCTTGGGTGAGGTTCTTTGACTCTGGGCTTTAGTCTCCTCCCGTCAAGTCAGGGTAAGAGCACTACCTTGCCGCAGAGGGGGGTTGTGAGAATTAAGACACAGAAGGAAAAGTAACGTGGACTAGAAAGACCACAAGGCAAACACCCGGTGGATGACGGCTCTGGCGCTGGGGAAGCTCTGTCACTCCTCCTTTGGCACACGGAGACGTGTCTGAGGGACGTGCCACCGTCAGTGACGGAAGGGCTCACAGACCTGCCTGCACACACGAGTGCGCTCCAGAGCCTCCAGCTGCAGAGTGTCTGAAGCCCACTGAAATCTCAAGAGACGCCCTTGGATGTACAAATGGCATCTCCCGTTGAATTAACTGCAACGAGTCTCTTTAATATTTTCCAACTTTCCCTCCTTTTCCTATTCTAAGACATGAATATGGGATCAATACTCTTAAGCAGAAGTTCGTATTATAGGCTTTTTGACGATAGTAAATTGGGAAATTGGTGTTCAAGAGAAAACAAATAGAGATCAAACACTGCTGACCATTAATTATTATTATTATTATTATTATTATTATTATTTTTTACTGGGGAATCATCTAGGAAAAAAATAAAACAAAACTCCCTTCGGGTTGGTTTCCGAGCGCAAGCCTCTACTTACACAGGGATGTTCACGCCATCTGCTGACTGATCTTTCCAGATGCAGAAATCCTCAGGAGGCATCTGTTCAGAAGACCGGCACCTGGAATTTAAATGACAGTGTGAACCCTGAGGAAACCTCTCAGAGCAGCAGGGGAAGTAAGAGTCAGTTGTTTTCTCTTGTTGCCCCACCGAAGTCAGAAGGAGAAATGAACAGCACCTTCTCCCTCCTGCTTAAGACACCGGGGTCAGGGAAGTTCCAGTGCTCTGAGGGGCCTCAGGCTGGTGGGGTCTCTGTCCCCGTATAGCGGCCGCTGTGGAGACAGTCCGGCAACATGAGGCCGTGAAGTTCGCAGGTTTCCAGGGTTTGCTTCGCGAGAGAACACACGAAATAAAATATGGTATAAATCTCTAGCTCCAACCATGGAAGAAGGCATAAAAGCAGCCTGCCTACAAGATGTGACTCTGCAACCTCCTGGGCAGTGGCATGGCCTCCAGAAGGCCAGCAGAGGGCAGCACTGGCCTGGAAGTAAACCGTCACTGCTTCAGAGCCCGGCAGAGGGCAACTGAGAACTGAAACTGCAAGACTTTCTCCCTTCCGAGGTCGCACTTTAAAGCTGGCATGCACCTTTCACCACATCACAGGAGAGGAGGCCCATCTGAGGTCTCCGTTGCAGAAAAATGATCATTCAAGGGCACTTCAGTCTGCTGCCATGTGACCGGCCACAGCAAGAGGGCAGGAGGAGGGGTGCCTTTGTAACTATTCCAAGGAGGGCTTCTTACGAGGGGCTTAAAGCTCACATTTCACCCAGCAAAAGGCTGAGTGACTCAGCAGCCTGATGAAGAAAAGTCTGCCTTGTCAAGTTAGCACCTGTTGCAATTTCTAAGTTAATGATTACAACTCCACAGAGGAACTTAAACACAGCCGAGGCCACAGAGCAGCCCGTGCTTATCAGCGGATGGGGAGGTACGGTCTAGGTCTAGTACGGCCGCCACGGAGCCGACTGGGGCGGGAAACAGACTGAGGTTCCCAGGTGTGGCCTGGAAGCCAAGGGCTCCCTCTTGTACACATTCTCCCACGACGATGCCCATGCACTCCAAGCTGCAATCAAAACAGGGACAATTTACATTGGGACCATTCTTGAGAGCGGGATCTGAAATTCAATAGGACCTTGGCACATAGGCGATATGGTCAAGAAAGGCCATAGTTCTATTCAACACTGTCTAACAATAGAAAAATGAATCTAAAAAAAATCCAATCTGAGAAGTACTTCCTGAGAAGGAAGACCCATCCAGGTCAACATAAAATTCAAACCACGTTGGGTTATGATTATTAGATGACACACGATTCTAAAATATTCAAATACTGTTACAAAGTAACAGCACGTTCCCACAGGTGTCTGATCACAAAGATGAGGACAGGACCCAAAGTTACTGAGGTGCTCTTTCCCTTCTCAGCAGTAACGGAGATGGGTGTCGGGCTGTGAGGAATGCCAGTCCTCTGTTATTTTGGAGCTTTTCAGCATCTGGAAAAGCATTTGAAACAGTTCACTCAAGGTGCTGGGAAGTCCTCCTTTAATTAACCTTGTCCTATAAATGTACATGATAAAGCCTGATTCTGGGCATGCTTCTCCCACCCCTGGGAGGGACTGGTGGCCTCGTGAGGTTCAGAACTCTACACATCATATACGGACGGGAAGACCAGAGCCCAGAGAGGTCTGGCTGGGAACTGAATGAGGTAGTGATAAGCTTTCTCAATTACCGCAGGATGGGAGTTTGACAAATGCATTTTCAGCTTCCCGCTAACATCCCTGCCTCCCCTTATGAACACTGGAAATCTGTGCCTTCCACAGTGGCTCTTGGTGGTTCTAATCTAAGTGCAGGGCTGAGGCCTGTACCAAACCTGTCCCCACAGCAGAGAGTGACAGGCCAGTAGCACGCTTCCCCACCGGGACTCCTGTGGCTTTCTTGAAAGCGAGTCAAGGGTCAATCTGCCTTCTCAATATGACAGCCTTGGTCACAGAGGACCCCCAGGGGCGTCATTGCCCTGAGCATTTACGGTCTGAGAAGCAGACCTCTGTCAATCCCTACCTAGAATCAAACCTACCAGTAAATATCTTTTCCTGGTCTTAGCCTTTCCTCATGAGCACCTGCTTGTCTGAACTGACATGCTTACACGCTGCCTTTCTAATGTCAAGTGCAGCGGAGTGACTAACAGCACGTTTAAGCTGAAAACAGAGGCAAGCTACCTGGATTCAACTTTTCCCTCGGTCACCTTTTACACAGCTTGGGCAAAGGATTTATCCCTTTCTGAGCTTTAGTTTCTTCATATATGAAGTGGAAATAATAGTGTTAATTCTCAGAGTTGTGAAACTGGGAACTAACTCAAATAAAACACACGGTACAGAGATCTTCAGTAAATGTTAACCCCGCCCAACCCTGACTCCCCTGGGAGGGGATAGCACATCTATCATTTTGGATAAAATGTCCAAAAGTACAGGGTGCCTGGGTGGCTTAGTCGGTTAAGTGTCCGACTCTTGATCTAAGCTCAAGTCTTGATCTCGTCAGGGTCATGAGATCAAGCCCCGCACTGGGGTCTGCACTGGGTGTGGAATATACTTAAAAAAAGAAATCCAAAGGCATATACACTCAGTGCGGTAGATGTGATGTGAAAGACTAAAATAACATTGGGCATCGGTCCACAGAAGCTGCGGGTCTGGAAGCCTCTCTCAGGTGAAAGGGCGGCATATAAGCCAAGGATGTCACAAATGGGGATTCAAGAGTCTGGGGAAAGACACACAATCAGGAACTAGCGTGAGCAGAATCCAACATTTCCCTCTACCCGTTAACACCCCCCGTTCGTGGCATTTACAACGTGCCGGGAGCTGCGTGAGGCTCAGAGGGCACGTGTGCACACGCGGCAGGAAGTCCAGTAGGTAAACACGTAAACAGAGGACGGCAGGACCTAACTGGGCCCCAAAGGGAAACGGCACGCAGTGGGGCAGATACGGGCAGCCCCGTACGGGAGGGGCTGCCCGCTGGGGCGGTCACACGTCTTATGGAGGGAGTAACCGCCAGCAATGCTGCAGAGCCACCAAGTCACTGCTCAATGCTACTGATACAGACAGATGGGTTAAAATCCATCAGCTGGCGTTGACTGATTGCCTCCTATGAGCCCAAGAACCGTGCTAGACGCCACTAGAAAAATATGTATGTTGGTGATGTGAATACACTTGCATGTGACCTTAAACTCTAACTGTGGAATGAAGTCTAATCAATTAATACCTAGGGACAAACCCAGTGCTGAAGTGTCCTGGGGCTGCTGAACGACACGCACACTGAGGTGAAGCAGAGGCGTGACTTCCATGTGCACAGCTGAGATCTTTCCATATGCCTGCAAGGGCAGGGGAGCTCTCCAGGACGGGCGGGGAAGAGCAGGGGAGGAGGGTGCACCCCCCACCCCACCTCCTCCCCACCTAAGGCGGCTGTGAACAGGGTGCCACCACCCTGAGTAGGAAAAGTAAGGGCAGGCAAGGGGCATGCTAACCCAAAGCGAACACAAGAATCCTAAGAAAACAACACAAGCTGCTTTCTATTTCATTTTTCCAGCTTACTGTGTAATTTTCTGTTAGGAAAATTTTGCCCACGGCTTAAATTTGAAACACTTGCTAGATTATAATTTGTGAAGCATACACAAATACAACAAAGCAAGAAGAAAATCTCCGGTAGATTGAAGTGGAAGCACCACCTGCAGACTTGTCCGCGCGCGCGCGTGTGTGTGTGTGTGTGTGTGTGTGTGTGTGTGTGTGAGCCACAGTGCACTTACGTCCGTAGGCATGTGACACGGCCCCACCTCCCTGCAAGCGTGACCCCTGAGAAAGGCCACAGGGCCACAGGGCACCAGGTACAGCCAAACGCCTCTCCTGCCTGGCTCTTTATAAAATAAATCGTCTACCTTAACAATGAAGGCAATGTGGGTGACGAGGCTGGGGAAGAAAGCACTGTTACTTCTATCTCCAGGATCATGCTAGAGGCTACAGAAGACTCTTCCTCCGTGTGGTCTCCGTGGGCCTGACGGAGGACAGCATGGCACTCGCTGTTACCGGGACAAAGGAACAGTTCGTTCGGGGCAAGGATCTTGCTAGAGATGCTTCACTTATGACACATTTTAATTTACATTCTTAGGGTAGAATGTGTTTTGTAACAACCATGCCATTGACGTAACAAAGTGATAAATGACAACTGCCTGACCGCCACCTGGGTCCCGTGCAGGGTCTGCCACCCCCCAGGAGGGCTCTCAGACAGGGATCTGGTGCAAATCCCCGCTGATTGGTTCGGGCTATGGCCCTTATACAAATAAAGGCAACATCCTCTTCCCAGGCACCGGGGGAGCAAGCCAGGGGGCTCAGTGGTGTGGCGCAGCGGCCTGTGCTGTCCTGGTGTCTGTGGATGGCGCAGGTGGCACGGGGTCCACTGGAGAAACAGTCCTGACTGTGCTGGGGGAGTGGGGACATGGTCGCTGACTCCTGCTCCGGCTTCCAGGGAAATGCCTCCTTCCTGGGGGCTTCCAGACGCCCTCAAGGCCTCCCCCGGGCAAGAGGAGGGGGCCCAGCTGCCCTCCCGAAGCCCCCCTCCTCCGATCTGTCCAGCTTCTCTCTCCTGCTCTGCCTTCCCTTTACTCTATTACCAAGAGGCACTTTTAAGCTTCTAGAGCATCTTCTAAATATTACATTTACTCAGTACCCAAAAGAGTACAGCATGTTCTCAGAACATTGCTCAATTCTTTCTCCTGTGGGAAGGACTCAAAGTTTGTTTTATTAAGATCTAGTGTGGCATAAGTTAATTCTCATCCAAAAAAAGAAAGGGGGGAAGGAGGGAAGGAGAAAGAGAGAGAGAGAGAGAGAGAGAGAGACACAGAGAGAGAGAGAGATGTCAGGTCTCTTACGCTGGCACAGAGATAGAAATGTTATTCTTATTTCTGCCCAGGAGCTAATAAATTCACAACACTAACGAAAGAGGATTTTAAAAAAGCTACTTAGGTCAAATAAATGATTTGCTTCATTTTGTAAAAAAATGCAGTTCTCTGTTCTGACCTAAGTAGTTTTTTAAACATTCCTCAAAGGGCAAGTGGCCTCTCCTGGCGGGGAGGCCCAAGGCCTGCTGGAACCTCCTCCAAGGTTTGGACAAGGGGCTGTGCGGTCAGAGGAAGGAGGCCGGGCTCAGGCCTTTCTCCAGCTCTGTGGCCTCCGGCCGCCCAACCTCCACCCCCAGCCGCCCACGCCTCAGTCTTCTCTCTGAAACGAGGAAGCTGTATTTGGTCATTTTCCTTTTGCTCTAAAATAAGGGGATTATAAAACAGGACACGAAGTGGAGGGCCGGCTTCTGCTCACCGTGGACCTCACCTAAGGGGCTGCAGTCATAAGCCGGTGTGCGGAGAGAGAGAAACATTCTGAATCATTCAAAACCATTAAGAATGTTGGCTTGGACTTCTGAAGGGCAGGATAAACAAACCCGTGCCCAGGCGGGAACTCACTTACTGGATGTCTCTGCCTTTTTAACTCATCAGGGCCCAAGTACCTCCCAAGTCACTCCTAACGGCTCCGATGCTTCATGCTGTCGCACTGGGCCAACAATGCAGCTTTCCGAGAGGCTGGCCACTCGTCACGGGTGCTGAATGCCCATTAAACCCTGTATGTTCACCCGGTAAGAGTTTTTCGCAACCTTTATCCAAAAGGTGAGTCCTCTCATGCCCCATGGGTCAAGGAATAAATAAAACTACTGTCCTAAAAAAAAAAAAAAATCCTCTTTCCCCAAACGGCATGCCAAACTCCAGGAGTCTAGGTATTCTTTTGACTGGAATGGATTCCGGCAGAATCATCTAACCTCTAACCTCTACATGAATTTAGATTCAGCCTTAATGGAATTGAAATCCCAAAGGTTATAGGGATCAGCACATAGTTCTGGTTTCTAATAGAATCTGCCTCAATTCTTCTGCCTTAGAAAAACCAGGGAACCTTTTAATGTTCTGTAATTTTTGTGTGGCTAATTTTTTATACATACAGTCTTATGGAATGTCAACAGAAGAATAAAGGAGGAAGCCTGAGTGTTAGCTGTCTGGCCCCCAGGGACGCCACAGAGTAGGTGCATACTATCCAGAACTTGGGGCAATTTGCTCTAGAAAATGACCCGGTTTTTGCCTTCAGAGACATTCAGCTATATAGGAATAACTGGGCATATGATGGGTAAAGTAAAAAAAAAAGGAAAAAAAATCAACTCTAAACTTAAAAAATTTCCATACTCAAAAGGCAACAGATGCAATGATACTTCCTCTAGTTCTGAAGCTCACAGCGGCGGCAGCAGAGTTAACCATGCACAGTATTTGTAGTCAAGCAACCGACTGATTAATTGTCACCAGACTTTTATTTTTAATGGCCTTATAGGAACTGAGCAAGCTGGTAGTATTTCCTAAGAGTTATTGTTCAGTTGTGAAAATGTAGAGAGCCATTGGTTTGTTTTTGGGAAAATCAGGATCAGCTGAGACGATGAGTAGGCAGGCAGACTCACAATTCTTTTGCCACTTGATAAAGGCGTATTCTGCTGGGCAGGGAAAGAAACTAGAGTTCACTTGTTTTTCTCTTTTCTTTCTTTTCTTTTTTTATTTGACTGAGGTCATCTCTATTCACTGGTGTAGTAAACAAGCCATCATTTTTTCTAAATCTCCTTTTTATTTTTTTAATTAATTAATTAATTAATTAATTTTTAACCTTTATTTATCATGGAGAGACAGAGAGGGGCAGAGTAGGATCATGGGAGGGGCAGAGAGAGAGGGAGACAGAATCAGAAGCAGGCTCCAGGCTCTGAGTTGTCAGCACAGAACCTGACACAGGGCTCGAACTCACAAACCGTGAGATCATGACCTAAGCCAAAGTAGGATGCTCAACTGACTGAGCCACCTAGGCACCCCCCTTTTTTTTTTTTTTAATGTTTATTTTTGAGAGAGAGAGTCAGAGTGTGAGCGGGGGAGGGGTAGTGAGGGGGGAGACACAGAATCTGAAGCAGGCTCCAGGTTCTGAGCTGTCAGCACAGAGCCCGACATGGGGCTCGAACCCACGAACTGTGAGATCATGACCTGAGCCGAAGTTGGACGCTTAATCAACTGAGCCACCCAGGTGCCCCTAAACCTCCTTTTAAAACCACAGTACATTTTTATTCTCCCTGGAAATGAAATAAAGGCATCATAATTTTTAAAAAATGACATCCATCAGAGTATGAATAATAAAAAACATAAAGACCCACCCTACACCTCACTTGATCTTTTCCTAGAATACTGACAGCTTATATAGCTCTCCATTTTGTTTCTTAAACTCCCTTAATTCACCAGCTCAAAGAGAATTTTAAAACATCATTTCAAAATCCTGCTCATTGCATTTTTAAAGATATTCGTAAATGGGTGCTTTTGGTGTGTTTAAAGAAAACCACCATAGACCGTAACTGTAATGGTGAGAGAAAAACTCTCGGGGCTTTGCCAAAGACACCGGCTAGCCTACCGCTGGGGTAAGTTCCTTCTCGGTTCTTCAACGGGCTTGATTCGCTTTCCTATCAGCTGGGTGGCTGACACCCTAGGTGCGTCCCAGAACCCATTCTCCCTCTGCTCTCGCGACTGCACTGGGAGCCCTGACAGGGCCCGGGCGAGGTGGAGAGTTCCTGGCTGGCCCAAGCCGGCCTCTCCAGGGCACTGTTCCCAGGGTGGTGACTCAGCTTTGGAGGCCACCTGCTGCCTGGGTGCGCCACCTTCCGGGTCATTACCAGTCACGAGGGTAGAGGCACAGGGCAGAGCTGAACGGACCCAAAGGATCAACGGCTCAGGGCCAGGTCAAGGGCAGCGCCAGAAGGAAAGCCTCTGTTTAAGGCAAGATCCACCCGAGAGGCAAGGTGAGGAGGGTAGAGGGGCCAGGCACCTGCATCCTACAGTGTTGGGGGGTCCGCATGAGCCTCTCAGCCATGGTATACAAGAAGGCAGGGCCAAGGGGCCGCTCTCCCTTTGAACACCATTTTGATTAAGTCACGGATGTTGAAAACAGTAAATGGTGTCCACTGCCTGCAAGATACCCAAGTACCTTTGAGGCCTTTCCACCAGCCACATCCAACCCACCTTCAGGGCATCCTCTCTACTTCCTTTAGGTAAAACCCTATGCTCCCAGTAGAATAAGCTGCCCGCCCTTACCTGTGGGCAGGCCTGCCAGCGCCGGGGCACCGGGAGACGACAGGGAGCTACCCAGCCTGGGATTCCTTGCATTCTTCGCCCATTTTAACATTCGGTGCAGGGTCTCCCCTTGCCAGAGGGAGCCTACCTGGACCCCCCGCGCCCCCGGAGCTCGGCTCCCTCTTCCCCACTCAACAGTCATGTCCTCACCGTGTCAAGTGATCGGATGTTTACGGAGTCCCCGAACGCGTTACGTGATGAACACTCCAGGGACATGTCTGCCACGTGTGATGCTGTGTCAAGTGGGAGGAGCAAGAAGAGGAGACAGACACGGCGCCTGCGGCAGGAGGCTCCCCTCCCTCGGGCAGGGGGGGATGAGAGGACCGGGCACACGAGGGCCCTGTCTGACATGGGGGTGGCAGGGACGCCCGAGGTGCCTGAGGACACTCTCCTAAGAACTCTATGCTGAGTTTTAAAGGAAAGGCCGAGTGGGAGAAGAAGAAGGTGGACAAGGAAGGGAGATGAGGAGGAGGGAACCGTACGTGGCACCTTCTCTTCAGCATCACTGCAGTGCAGGGTCAAGGCTGGGGGCCAGCAGGGCCTTGTCCCGCAAGGACTTCGCACGACTGTCCAGGTGCCTAGAGGCGTGAAGTGGAAGCAGAGTCATGTCTGAGTGGGACACGGGCAGACAGCAGCACTGCCCCCAACTGGGAATTTTACCGCCGAGAGGACTTCCACATACATTATCTTCTTTAGTCACCACCACATTCTTGAGCCATTTATTTGGCAAGTAATCACACACCCGCCTTGTGACATGTTCATTTCTGCTATCTGGTTCCTTAATGCTTTCTGCGTTTTCTCGTCTTCTCCCCTCTCCTGGACTATCAGCTCTTTGCAGGCACAGAACAACCCTTCTTTTCTGATGGTTCCACAGTGACCAGGACAGCAGCTTACACCCACAGACGTCTGATAACACGTCTTAATTGAAATTTTAGACTGTGCTTTTGCCATACAGCCTGTCAAATAAGTAAACTCACAGCAAGGAATTCTCGAGTCCTAGAATTCAGATGGTACATAGAGCACATGTAAGAAACGGTACGAAATACAGGTGAGGTGAGCTGGTGCTGTGAGGTCCTGGACTGCCGGCGGAGGGATCCGGAAGCCTGCGCAGATGAGTTTTGAGTAGAGAAGTGATATGACTGCTGCCTGCTGAGCAGGGGGAACTGGTGCTGGGCTGGGCTAACTGCACAGAGAGGTGAGCACTGCTCACTGAGGCGGGAGTCTCTCCACCATCCTCGTGGATACGAAGGCCTTTGCACTAGGGCCCCCTGGGCTTAACTCCGTCCTTTCCTGAGCTCCGTCACACCTAAGAGGAGCACTTGGTGATTCGGGTCTTTGCCCACTTCTCTTCCCCCTCCCTTTACTCCTCACTGATAATTAGCAAGCAACAGTTACATGCCAGACACTGTGGCGCAGAGATGTGGCGCACAGTCTAATATCTAATATAATGCAGACGGCTTCCTGGAGGAGGTGAACCCCGAGATGAGTCTTAAGAATGAGTAGGTGCTAGCAGTTAAACAGAAGAGGAAGACAGAAGAGCACGTGCAAAGATGCAGCCCCGGGGCAAAGGAGCTGGGTTCGGGGAAATTCCGAGAGATGTGCAGGAACCTGGGTAAGGAGAAGCTATTAAAGGGCTTTAAGCAAGAGAAAGAAGAGCAGATTTCCGTATTTGAGCAAGATCAGTCTGAAGCCTGAAGGTAGTGGCCCTGGAGCCTGGTAGTGATATTGCTCCTGTACAGACTGAAAGAAGCAGAATGGTTAAGCCCTGGAGATGGAAAGTGTAGTGAGAGGCTGACCTAGAAAAGTCTTTGTAAAACGGGCACATTTCACACAGGGGCTCCAACAGGTGACACACGCACCGCCCGGTTCTGGCCACAAGGTGGCGGCCGCACACAGCCACACTGGCGGCCACCCCTCTCCAGGTTTGTTTGCAAAAAAAAAAAAAAAAAAAAAAAAAAAAAAAAAAAAAAAAAAAAAAAAAA
>PJEM01010522.1:34360-62027 GCA_004023845.1 Helogale parvula | reverse complement strand
TGCAATTGCTGGGTTGTAGGGTAGTTCTATTTTTAATTTTTTGAGGAATCTTCATACTGTATTCTAGAGTGTCTGCACCATTTGCATTCCCACTGGCAGTGCACAAGAGATCCTCTTTCTCCGCATCCTCACCAGCATCTGTTGTTGCCTGAGTTGTTAATGTTAGCCTTTCTGACAGGTGTGAGGTGGTATCTCATTGCGGTTTTGATCAGTATTTCCCTGATGATGAGTGATGTGGAGCATCGTTTCATGTGTTTGTTGGATATCTGGATGTCTTCTTTGGAGAAGTGTCTGTTCATGTCTTCTGCCCACTTCTTCACTGGATTATTTTTTTGGGGGGTGTTGAGTTTGATAAATTCTTTATAGAGTTCCAATATCAACCCTTTATCTGATATATAGACATGCATGAACCTGAATCACTTTCTTACACCCTACACCCTTTCTTACACCCTTACACCCTAAACTCAGAATGGATGAAAGACCTAAATGTAAAACAGGAAGCCATCAAAATCCTCAAGGAGAATGCAGGCAAAAACCTCTTTGACCTTGGGGGCAGCAACGTCTTACTCAACACATCTCCAGAGGCAAGGGAAACAAAAGCAAAAATGAACTTTTGTGACCTCATCAAAATAAAAGGCTTCTGCACAGCTAAGGAATCATTCAGTAAAACTAAAAGGCAGATGACGGAATGGAGAAGATATTGGTATTTCTCTTTATTATGATATACCATCTCTTAATACAGTCTTTGGCTTAAAATTCTAGTCTGCCTGATACAAGTATTCTTACTCCTGCTTCCTTTTGACATCCATTTTTATGATAAATGTTTGTCCATTCCCTTACATCCATTCTGCAGGAGGCTTTAGGTGTAATATGAATCTCTTGTAGGCAGTCTTGTTTTATTTTTAATCCATTTCGACACTTTGTGTTCTATTCATTGGAGCATTTAGTCCATTTACATTTAGGATAATTATTGATAGATATGCATTTTGTACCATCATATTAGTTGTTTATTCTTTGTTTCTGGGGATTTTCTTATTTCTTTCTATTTTTGTTACTTTTGGTGTTTCCTTCTCACTCAAAGAGTCCCCTTAATATTTGTGGCAAGGCTGGTTTAGTGGCCATGGACTACTTTAGATTTGTTTGTCTGGGAAAATCTTTTTCTCTCCTTTTATTCTGAATGATAACTTTGATCTATAGAATATTCCTGGTTGTAGATTTTCCCCATTCAGCACATTGAGTAAATCAGGCCACTCCCTCTGGCTTGCCAGGTTTCTGTGGAGAGATCTCTGCTGCTATCCTTATGGGTTTTCCCTTGTAAATTAGGGACTTCTTTTGTCTTGCTGATTTTAGGATTGTTTTTATCTATCACTGTATTTTGCAAATTTAACTGCAGTATGTCTTATTTTTTCCTGCTTTTGTTGATTCTTATGGGAGTTCTCTATGCCTCCTGGATTTGGATGTCTGTTTCCTTCCCCAGATTATGGAAGTCTTCAGCTATTATTTCCTCACAGAAACCTCTGTTCCTTTTTCTATCTTCTTTTTCTTCTGGGATTCCTTTGATATGAATGTTATTATGTTCGATGGAGTCACTGAGTTCCCTAAGTCTAGTCTTCTGATCCATCATTGTTCTTTCTCTTTTTTTGTTCAGCTTCATTATTTTCCATAATTTTACCTTTTATATCACCTATTCATTTCTCTGCTTCTTTCATTCTTGTGTTCATTACATGTAGTCTTTTTAGAATCTCTGTTATTGCATTGTTCATTTCAGTCTGATTGTTTTTTAGCTCTTTTATCTCTGCAGTTAAGGATCTCTCCTATGTCTTCTATGATTTTCGAAAGCCTAGCTACTATTGTTATGATTGTTGCTTTAAATTCTGGATCAGGCATAATACTTATATCTGTTTTTACTAGACTTCTCGTCGTGACCTTTTCTTGTTCTTTCCTTTGGGGTGAATTCCTTTGTTTTGGCACTGTGTGGAAGTTTTTTAATTTGATGAAGTCCCAATAGTTTATTTTTGCTTTTGTTTCCCTTGCCTTAGGAAACATATCTAGAAAGAAGTTGGTTGCTATGGCCCATGATCAAGAGGTTACTGACTGTGACTCTTTTCTAGGATTTTTATGGTTTCTGGTCTCATAATTATATATTTACTTCATTTTGAAATTATTATTGTGAATGGTGTAAGAAAGTAATCTGGTTTCATTCATTTGCATGTTGCTGTTTGGTTTCCCAACACCATTTGTTGAAAAGATTGTCTTTTTTCCCATTGGATATTCTTTTCTACTTTGTCAAAGTTTAATTGACTATGTAGTTGTGGGTTCATTTCTGGGAATTCTATTCTGTTCCTTTGATCTGTCTATTTACTTTTGCCCCAGTACTATAACGTTTTGATAATGAAAGCTTTGGAATATAACTTGAAGTCTGGAATTATGATGCTTTCAGTTTTGCTTTTCTTTTTCATGTTTGCTTTGGTTATTTTCAGTGGGGTCTTTCATTGTTACATACAAATTTTAGGATTATTTGTTCTACCTCTGTTGAAAATGCTATTAGTATTTTTGATAGGGATTGTATTAAATATTTAGATTGTTTTGTGTAGTATGCACATGTCCCCAATATTTGTTCTTCCAATCCATGAAAATGGACTGTCTTTCCATTTCTTTGTGTCATCTTTACTTTCATCAATGTTTCATAGTTTTCAGAGAACAGGTCTTTTACCTCTTTGGTTAGGTTTATTCCTGGGTATCTTATGGTCATTTGTGCAATTGTAAACTGGACGGTTTTCTTAATTTATATTTTTGATGTTCTATAATTAGTATATAAAAATACAATAGACTTCTGCATATTGACTTGTATCATGTGACTGTACTGAATTTTTTAATCAGTTCTACCAGATATTTTGTGTAGTCTTTCAGGTTTCTTTTTTAAATTTATTTATTTAAATTCAGGTTAGTTAACATACAATGTAGTATTGACTTCATTAGGAGAACCTAGAGATTCATCACTTACATATAACACCTAGTGCTCATCCCAACAGGTGCCCTCATTGATTCCCATCACTGATTTAACCCATTCCCCCCAACCACCTCCACTCCAGCAACCCTCAGTCTGGTCTCTGTATTTAAGAGTCTATTATGCTTTCTCTTCCTCTGTGTTTTTTATCTTATTTCCTCCCTTTCCCATTTGTTTCTCTCTTGTGATTCTCAAATTACACATATGAGTGAAACCATATATTTGTCTTTATCTTACTTATTTCACTTAGAATAATACCCTCTAGTTCCATCCACATTGTTGCAAATGGCAAGATTAATTTTTATTATCGCTGAGTGATATTCCATTGTATGGAAAATACCACATTTTCTTTACCTATTCATCGGTTGATGAGCATTTGGACTCTTTCCATAATTTAGCTATTGTTGATAGCACTGCCAAAAACATTGGAGTGCATGTGCCCCTTCAAATCAGCATTTTTGTATCCCTTGGATAAATACCTAATAGTGGAATCATTGGGTCATAGGATAGTTCTAATTTTGTTTTTTTGAGGAACCTCCAAATTATTTTTCTGAAGTAGCTGCATTAGTTTGCATTCCCACCAACAGTGCAAAAGGGTTCCTCTTTTTCCACATCTTCACCAACATATGTTCTTTACTGAATTATTAGTCATGTCACCTTTAATAGAGAACGTATGATTTCTTCCCTGCCAATTTGTATGCCTTTAGGTGTAACTCATCCCCTTTAGGTGTAAGGTTATATTGTTTATTTGAGATTTTTCTTGGTTCTTGAGAAAGGCCTGTATTATATAATACTTCCCTCTTAAGACCTCTTTTGCTGCATCCCAAAGTTATTGAATTACTGTGTTTCATTTTCATTTGTTTCCAGATAATTTTTAATTTCTTCTTTGATTTCCTGGTTGGTGCTTGTAATTGTGGTATTTCCAGATATTTTCTTATGATTTACTTCTAGTTTCATAATGTTGTTGTCAGAAAAAGTACATAGTATGACTTCACTCTTTTTGTATTTGTTCAAGCCTGTTTTGTGACCTATTATATGATCTATTCTGAAGAATCTGCTCTTGAAAATAACATGTATTCTGCTGTTTTACAATGGGATATTTTGAATATATCTATGTTAAATCTATCCAGTCCAGTGTGTCATTCAGAGCCTTTGTTTCTTTGTTTTCTGCTTGGATAGTCTGCCCATTAATTTAGGTAGGGTATTAAAATCCCCTTTTAAATAGTATTATTTTCAATTAGTTCCTTTATATTTGTTATTAAATGTTTTATATATTTGAGTACTCCCTGGTTGGGCACATTGATATTTATAGTTATTGTATTTTTTTGTTGGATTGTCTCCTTTATGATTATATAGTGCCCTTCTTGTTCTCTTTTTATAGTCTCTGTTCTATATTATAATTTGTCTGATATAATTAGTCCTATCTGGCTTTCTTCAGACATCCCTGTGCATGACAGATGTTTCTCCTTCCACTTATGTTCAATATGAAGGTATCTTTACGTATATAATGTACGGTAACATATAGATGATTTCTTCTTTAATTATTCATTCTGATATCCTATGTCTTTTGACTGGAACATTTGGTCCATTTATATTCTAAGTAATTATTGACAGATGCATGTTTAGTGTCATTTTATTACTTGTTTTGTGGTTTTTGGAGATTTTCTCTCGTCTTTGCTATTCTTTTCACTTTTTGTTTCTCCTTTCCATTCAAAATGTCCCCTTTATATTTCTTGTAGGGCTAGCTTAGTGATCAGAAACTCCTTTAGTTGTTGTTTGGAAAACTCTTTATCTTTCCTTATGTTCTAAATGATAGCCTTCCTGGATAAATTATTCTTTTTTGATTCATTATCTTCAATACTCACTCTCAATGAAAATGGGCTAGGGGCGCCTGGGTGGCTCAGTCAGTTAAGCGTCTGGCTCAGCTCAGGTCATGATCTCACGGTTCGTGGGTTCGAGCCCCGCGTCGGGCTCTGTGCTGACAGCTAGCTCAGAGCCTGGAGCCTGCTTCCGATTCTGTATCTTCCTCTCTCTCTAACCCTCCCCTGCTCACGCTGTCTCTCTCTGTCTCTCAAAAAATAAATAAAAAACATTAAAAAAAAGAAAATGGGCTAAATGCCCCAATCAAAAGGCATAAGAATGAATAAAAGAACAAGATCCATCTATATGCTGCTTATAAGAGACTCTTTTCAGACATGAAGACACACAGATTGAAAGTAAGGGGATGGAGAACAATCTACTGGATGTGAAAAGAGAGCTGAAGTAGCCAAACTTATATCAGACAAACTAGATTTTAAAACAAAGACTGTAACAAGAGGCAAAGAAGGGCATTATATCATACATAATTAAAGCATCTATCCATCACAAAGAACTAAGAATTGTAAATATCTATCCTCACAACTTCAAAGCACCCAAATATATAAATCAATTAATTACAAACATAAGCAAACTTATTGATAATAATACCATAATTGTAAGAGACATTAATACTCCACTTATAGAACTGGACATATCATCTAAGAAAATCAACAAGGAAACAATGACTCTGAACCATATGGACTTAAATATATTCAGAACATTTCATTCTAAAACAGCAAAATACACATTCTTCTTGAGTGTACATTCTCCAGAATAGATTATAATTGGATTATATATCAGCCCTCAACAGGTAAAAAAAAATTGAGCGGTGCCTGGGTGGCTCAGTCGATTAAGTATCTGGCTTCGGCTCAGGTCATGATCTCACAGTTCGTGGGTTCGAGCCCCGCGTCGGGCTCTGTGCTGACAGCTCAGAGCCTGGAGCCTGCTTCAGATTCTTTATGTCCCTCTCTCTCTGACCCTCCCCAGCTCACGTTGTCTCTCTCTGTCTCTCAGAAATAAATAAAAAACATTTATAATTTTTTAAAATATTGAGATCATACCATGCATATTTTCAGATCACAATGCTGTGAAACTTGAAATCAACTACAATAAAAAATTTGAAAAGAACATCCTACTAAATAATGAATAGATTGTGGTGCCTGGGTGGCTCAGTTGGTTAAGTGACTGACTTCAGCTCAGGTCATGATCTTATGGTTTATGGGTTCGAGTCCTGCGTCAGGCTCTATGCTGACAGCTCAGAGCCTGGAGCTTGCTTTGGATTCTGTGTCTCCCTCTCCCTCTCTTTCTGTGTCCCTCCTCAACTCCTGCTCTGTTTCTCTCTGTCTCAATAATAAGTAAACATAAAAATTTTTTAAAAGAATGAATGG
This sequence comes from Helogale parvula, assembly GCA_004023845.1. Taxonomy (NCBI): domain Eukaryota; kingdom Metazoa; phylum Chordata; class Mammalia; order Carnivora; family Herpestidae; genus Helogale; species Helogale parvula. Next base: position 55,775 of record PJEM01010522.1, on the reverse strand, counting down.
ATCAACCAGGAAATTAAAGAGGAAATAAAAAATATACATGGAAGCAAATGAAAATAAAAATATGGCAGTCCAAACTCTGGGATGAGGCAAAGGCTGTCTTAAAAGGAAAATACATTGCAATTATCAAAAAAACATTGCAATATCTCAATACATTGTAGTATCTCAAGAAACAATAAAGGCCCCAAATACACAACCTAACCTTAAATCTAAGGGAGGTAGAAAAAGAGTAGCAAATAAAGCCCAAAGCAAGCAGAAGAATGGGAAAAAAAAATAAAGATAGAGCAGAAATAAACAATTCCAAATTTTTAAAAAACAATAGAATAGATCAATGGATAAAGTATTCTTGACCACAAATTTTTGCTATTCAGAACTTTGAATATATCATGCCACTCACTTCTAGCATAACAAATTTCTGTTGAGAAATCTCTAGATAGCCTTACTGGTTTTCCCTTGTACGGTAAGGATTTCCTTTGTCTTGCTACTACTTTTAAGATTTTTTTTTCTTTATCACTATATTTTGCAAATTTAACTGCAGTATGTCTTCTTGATGTTGGCCTGCTTTTGTTGATTTTGATGGGAGTTTCTGTGCTTCCTGATTCTGGATGTCTATTCCCTTCCCCAGATTAGGGAACTTTTCAGATATTATTTCTTCAAATAATTTTTCTGCCCCATTTCTCTTTCTTCTTCTTGTGGGACCTCCACAATACTAATGTTATTGTACTTCACAATGTCACTGAGTCCCCTAAGTCTATTCTTGTGTTGCATTATTATTTTTTCTCTATTTTGTTCACTTTAAGATATTTGTCCATTACTTTGTATTCTAGGTTATTAATTTGTTCCTCTGCTTCTTCGAGTCTCTTGTTCATTGCTTCAAGTGTATTTCTAATCTCATTTATTGCAATTTTCATCTCTGATTATTTTTGAGTCTTTTATCGCTGTGATAAGGGTCTCACTGATGCCTTTTATTTTTTTTTCTCAAGTGTAGTGAGTGTCCTTAAATTCTCCATTTGGTATTGTAGTTATATCTGTTTTGCTTAGATCTCTGATCATGGCCTTATCTAGTTCTTTAATTTGGAGTAAATTCTTCCATCTTTGTATTTTGTTTAAGTCTCTATCTTCTTCTATGTGTTAAGAAAGCCAGTTATGCCTCCTGCTCCTGGCAGTAATGGTCTTATAAATAATAGGTCATGTAGTCCCCAAGGCTTGGTCTTCAAGGAATGTTTCAAGTGTGTGCTGCATACAATCTGTGATTGTGTTTGGACTGCTCTATCTTTTAGAACAGTCATCTACAGAGGCTCCCTTGTCTGCTGTAGGCAGTGTTTGGTCCCTGGACTAAAAAAAGCGAGTGTTTACTAGGTATGCCCTGGTCGGCTTGTGAAATGAGATATGACACCACTTCCATCAGAGATGAGGCCCTGCAAAACTTACTGATCATGAGACATCCTGTGGTCTAGTGTTTGTGCTGATTTTTAAATTTTATTTTAATTTATTTATATATAATTTAATGTCAAATTGCCTAACATACAGTGTGTAGATTGCATTCTTGGTTTTTTTTTTTTTTGATAGATTACCGTGGTTCATCGCTTACATACAACACCCAGTGCTCATCCAAACAAGTGCCCTCCTCATTGCCCATCACCCATTTCCCCAATTCCTCATCCACCCTCAATTTTTTCTTTGTAGTTAAGAGTCTTTTATGGTTTGCCTCCCTCCCTTTCTTTTGTAACTATTTTTCTTTTTTTTCTTTTGCCTTTTTAAAAATAGTTTATTGTCAAATTGGTTTCCATACATCGCCCAGTGCTCTTCCCCACAAGTGCCCTCCTCCATCACCACCACCTCTTGTCCTCCCTCCCCCTTCCCCTTCAACCTCAGTTCCTTTTCAGTATTCAATTGTCTCTCAAGTTTTGCATCCCTCTCTCTCCCCAACTCTTTTCATCTTCCCCTCCCCCTGTCAGAGTGGCTAAAATGAACAAATCAAGAGACTATAGATATTGGCGAGGGTGTGGAGAGACGGCACCCTCCTGCACTGTTGGTGGGAATATAAATTGGTGCAGCCGCTCTGGAAAACAGTGTGGAGGTTCCTCAAAAAAACTATCAATAGAACTCCCTTATGACCCAGCAATAGTACTGTTTGTAACTATTTTTCTCCTTCCCATTCCCCATGGTTAAGTTTCTGAAGATCCACATATGAGTGAAAACATGATATCTGTCTTTCTCTGACTGACTTATTTCACTCAGAATACTACCTTCCAGTTTCATCCATGTTGCTGCAAATGGCATGATTCCATTCTTTCTCATAGCCAAGTAGTATTCCATTATATATATCCCATATCCCATATCTTCTTTATCCATTAGTTGATGGGCATTTAGGCTCTTTCCATGATTTGACTATTGTTGAAAGCACTGCTATAAACATTGGGGTACATGTACCCCTATGAATCGTGTACTGATTTTCTGTGTGAGGGGCCAGCTGTTCTGGGACTGAGACAATGGTGTCTGTAAAAGTGCACAGGGTAGCGTTTCCTATAAACAAGTTAGCTGGCCATTGTATGCGCTGCACTATTTCCGTCAAGTGGCTCTGTTTTTATTCTGAAGGGCAGGGGAAGGAAATGGTACTGGCGAAATAGGTGTCTCTGTGAATGCTGCCTCTCAAGAATGTGCTCTGAGAAGAGCAAATAGTATCTCCACTGTGTGTCCCAGGCGCTATTCAAATCACTGTTTCCATGCTGTATGCCCCCATATTACTTGTCCACCTTCTCTATAGGAGCAGTTAGGTCTATCCCAGTCAAGTCCACTGACCTTTAAAACCCCAGACTTTATGCTTTGCTGATTGCAAGGGCTCACAAAATTCAACTCCTCTGCTTTTCCAAACCAAAGGATTTGGGGAAATGTTTTCCTGTGTTCCCCTAGGTGCTCCACTCTCTCTCACCTTTCTTGACCCTGGCTCCCTTCCCTTTACTATGCCCATAGTCCATTTCTCTCCTAAACCATGTCTCCACACTTCCTACCTCCTTCATTATGGCCTCTTCTCTCCCATTAGTTGTGGAGTTTGTTCTGTCAGTATAGGCCAATTTCTGGAGTATTTAGGATGATTGGATAGTTATCTAGTAGTGTTCATGGAACGAGCTGAGCCTAAGGTCCCTCTCTTCTACCACCATCTTACTTTCTTTTCTTTTCTTTTTTTTTTTATCGTTTATTGTCAGATTGGTTTCCATATAACACCCAGTGCTCTTCGCCACAAGTGCTGTCCTCCATTACCACCACCCCTTTCTCCCATTCAGCCCTCAGTTCGTTTTCAGCTCTCAATAGTCTCCCATGATTTGCATCTCTCTCTCTCCCCACCTTTCTTTCCCCCTTCCCCTCCCTGTGGTCCTTCGTTAGGTTTCTCCTGTTATCTCCTGTATCTGTCCTTCTCCGTCTGACTTACTTCCCTTAGCATGACACCCTCGAAATCCATCCACTTTGCTACGAATGGCCATATTTCATTCTTTATCATTGCCATGTAGTACTCCATTGTATATATACAGCCTCCTTGACCGCAACCACAACAATTTCCTACTCAACACATCCCCAAAGGCAAGGGAAATAAAAGCAAAATGAACTACTGGGACCTCACCATCTTACTTTCTGTCTGAAGAGTACAATTTTAAATTTTGTTCCATGTCTGTAGTTTGAAAAGTTTATTTCTTAAAATTTTATATGCAAGAGGTACGGTTCAAGATCTTTTCAAATACTTGGTTTGAAATTACTTTTTTAAATATGTGCTTTTATGTTTTCAGCTATTAAAAATGGAATATAAACAACGTGAATAAATGAATTAAATTGACAATAAACCATTTAAAAGCAACACATAATCAAATTATTATATGCTCACTCTGATCATCAAAAGAAATTAATTGTCACTGATAGATTTTATAAGTAACCATAAATTTTAATCTGTAGAATGAACTTGTGTTAATTAAAAACAATTTTATATTTCTTTTTAAATATAATTTATTGTCAAGTTGGCTAACATACATGTAAAGAGTGAGTTCTTAGTTTGGGGGCTATATTCCCATGATTCGTCACTTACATACAACACCCAGCGCTCAACCCAACTTGTGCCCGATGTATATATTTGGATTTTTTAAAGTTTATTTATTTATTTTGAGAGGGAGAGCTCAGGGGAGGAGCAGAAAGAGTGGGGGAGAGAGGGAATCCCAAGCAGACTCTACACTGCCAATGTGGAGACTGATGTGGGCTCAAACTCATGGATGGTGAAACCATGGCCTGAGCTGAAATCAAGAGACAGAGGCTTAACCTACTAAACCATACAGGCACCCATATATTTAAATTCCTTGTAATAACTATTTGGAACAAAAAAGTTTTATAACCACTCCCCATCATGAAACAAACTAGCAAAAATCCTAACCTAATTAGAAAATCAATAGGCTTACATGAGTTTTTACTGGTTACCTTCAGTTCTAACCAAAAAAGCAATAACATCTTACTCTAACTGAACAAAAGCTAACTCTTACTGTGCCAAGCAGTGGGCTCAATTTTTTATATTGTTCAGACAAAATAATCTCCACCAGTTTTGAAAGTAACTAAATGTCTTGGTGCAGATGAGATGCAAATACCACAATGACCCCAAAGTGATAACTTGTGCCTACAGATCCCCAGGATTTCCTTGTTCTGATCCTGAAAATCTCCTCAGAAAGCAGGGTCCCTATGGAAAGATCCCAGCCTCTGCAATGAACATCTTTGCTGTCTCTATACTCTCTACACTGGCAGCTCTCTGGCACAAGTAAAGTCTTCATCTGCAGTCATTGAACACAAGCTGGGATGAAAATTAACACATTTTCCCCTCATAAAGTCCTCTACTTTATGAATTTGACAGTCATTCTTTCCTTTGACCAGAAAATTTCTCTAGAATCTGCTGCCTACTATTAGATTGTTGTCATCTACTGTGCCTTCCTGACTGCCAGTCAGATCCCTTCCATTTTCACCAAGTGGGGAGCTCTGGGTCATGGGAGTATATGGACCAGACTGACTTGTCCTGAGTGGCAGCATCCAGCTAGGACTGGAAGAGTGATAATGAAGCATTACTGGGAAGTGAGAAGGTAGCTTGTTGTTTCCAGTGAGCCATAGACCCTCAAGGGCCACCAACATGGTGAAACTTACTGCTTACATATTATCTTAGGAAGAAACGCCCACCAATGACCTCAGAGCACTCACATTCAGAGCAAAAGCCAAAGGTCCTACGCTATCTGCATCTCTAACTCCCTTGCTTCTCTGACTTTATTTCTTTCTACACTCCCTCTTACTTCTCCCTACCTGGTTTTCTTTCTGCTCCTCTGTCGAGACCCGCCTCGGCCGCTCCGGCCCGATGGGCGGAGGATCGACATGGGTTCTTCTCCTGAGGGAAGGAAAGAGAAAAGGGAAAAAGGGGACGTACAGAGAAATAAAACACAACACTCACGGTTTCTGGTTATGCGGAGAGAGAGCGTTTATTGGGAAAGCTGTCATTATATACCATTCTCAGGGCGGAAAGAACAAAGCATTTGACTTTACGTCAGATACCAGGTAAAAGAAACGCCCTGATCTGCCTTCAGCAATGCTGGGAGGCGGAGAATTAACACTGAATAATCTAATTACGGTTCTGATCTTTTATGCACCTTGGCCCTCCGGTCTGGCGCAGCATGACTGTCGCCAAGGAAGTTACCATCTCCAGCTTCCAGATGCAAATCTTGTTTACTGGCTCACTGCTGAGTGAATAATCCTTGCCTTGAGGCAGACAGAAACATGGCGGTCCCCGACACTCCTCAAACACACCAGACATGCTTCCACATCAGGGCTAGGCTCCTTCCCCAGATATCCATCCAATTGGTTCATTGCCTCAATTCCTTCAAATATTTGCTTAAGTACATCTTTCTAGTTGATATTTTTTACCACTCCTGTTATTGAAACATGTAACCCCTATTAGGATTTATTTTTTCCTGCTTTACATTTCGTAATCAAATTTATCACCATCATGCATGCTTTATATTCACTTATTTATTGTCACTCTCATTCCACTAGAATGTAAGCTTTGTGACAGCAAAGACTTTGTTTTGGTCAGTATTCTATCCCCAGTAACTAGAATCATGCCTGACATACAGTAGATACTCAGTTAAATATTTGTTGAATAAATGTCTAGGGTTTAGATTTGAAAAACACTTTAGATGCCAACATAATGCAATCTCTAATCTGGGTCAGTGAGAAAAAACTTGGATTGAATATCAGAAGATCTAAGTTCAAATTAGGATTACATCACTCCCTAGCTGAATTAATTTGAATAAGTCATGAACATTTTTATGTTTCTCAATTTTCTCATGCTGATATGGTGATCACAATAATGACTAAATGAAAGCACACTTGGAAACGATTAACCCTACAGGTAAATATTGGATTATACTTTACATAAAACCCATATGATTTTTCCTGGCAAAATATTACCCAAGTCAAATGATCTCCAGGGCAAAAGCAAGAGACTATCTGTTTCTTTAGATCATTGAAAGCAATGAGTATTATTAACTTTTCTGTTTGGGCCAATCTGAGAGGTGAAAATGGCATCTTTCTATTTCAGTTTACATGTTTTTAATTATAACAATTATAACATCATTTCCAGTTGACCTTTCCAAAGCTTTCCTTTGTCATGAATCTCTAGTTCATATGTTTTCTCCATTTTTTTGTTGTTGAAATATTGTTATTAAAAATTTGTAGAGTATGAAAATTAGTCCTTTATCTACTATGCTTATTAGCAAATACTCTTTCTAGCTTACTATTTCTATTGCTCTAGTTAATCATCGCTTGTTTTCTTTAAGTTTGTTTTTAGATTACGTTTTGGCCAAACAATGGAGATTTCTAAATTATTATTTTAATATAGACAAATGTATCAGTGTGTTATTTATGAGTCATTGGTTTTGTTCTTGCTAGAAAAATCTTTACTATTCCAGGATTATAAATATATTGGTTGATTTTATTATGTAAACAAAATTTTATTGAACATTTTTAGAGTATGTTCAAATAGATAAAGATCTATACAGTTTTATAAAACTAGGATGATATGCATACTATGTTGGCACTTGATTTATTCAGCCATTAATATGTTGGAAACACTTTATATCAATATTTATCTATAACATTTTTAATTGTGTAGTATTCGAGTAATATAGACACATCACACTTTAACCATTTTCTTACTGATAAATGTTCAGTTTGTATCTCTGAAACAGTTGAATAAAAAATTTAAAATGATGTAATCCGTCTTCATGCTCTTGTACTGTTATTTCCTTGGAAGAAAATTTTAGATCTATTGCTGTATCCAAGAATAATCACTTTTAGATTTGATGTATATTGGGCATTTATCTTCTGAAAGTATACAAGAGTTCTCATTTCCCCAACCCTCAATTGTAAATATATACAATCTCTATGGGATAAAAATGACCTCATGGAGCCAAGATGGCGGAGAAGAAGGGAGCTCGGTAAAGTTCGTCTGCCACATCTATCGAACTGAGAAGGACATTACTCTCATCTGCAAGAGTGGAAGGAGAAAATACAGACTCCAGAAAGAAGACAACCTCAAAGATGCCTGAGTGAGTGAGTGCGAACTGGGGAGATTGGAAAATGGACCAACCAGAGAAGGGCAGGGGAGGTGGGAGCCCCAGCTCAACACAGGGCAAGCCTGTGGGGCCCCTTAGAGAGAAAGAAAAGAGAAAGAGAAACTGAACACACTCATAGTACTGTCTCTAAAGAAGAGATAAATAACATTTAACCCCGCTCAAAGAGAAAAACTCTCACTCTATATATAACTGCTGGGTAGCCCAAATCCCGAACCTGGGTAACACAAAGGAAAAAACAGCCTCCACCCCTGCGCCATCCAGGCAGGGAGTACTGACTCCCTGCAGTGGCGGCCCCAGGGCTCGCAATTCTGCCTCAGCTGTGGGAGTGGGAGCACACACCTCATTTCCACAGCTCATCTCCCCTCCAGCATTTGCCACGCGAATCCACGCCTATCCACGAGGGGGAGATGCTGCTTTTTTTTCTTTTTCTTTTTCTTTTTCTTTTTGTTACTTATTTTATTATTATTATTAGCTTTTTAACTTAAAAAATTTTTGTTTCTACTCCTTATTTTCCTTTTTCCTTTCTCCCTCTCTTTTTTTTCTTCTTCTTCCCATCCAGATATCTTCTCCAGTATCTCATCCTTATCTCTCCCCTCAACTGCTTATGCACTTTCAGACCATTCACTGTCCTTTGTTTTCTCTGCCTCCTTTATTTTTTGTCTTTTCTTTTTCTTCTCTTCTTTTCTTCTCTTTCCTCTCCATTTTCTTTCCTTCCTTTCCTCCTTTTAATTTGTCTGTTTGATTTGTCTATGTGTTTGCGTGCTTCTGTTCCCTCTGTGTTTGTCTGTCTGTTTTCCTTCTCAGGGCTACCCCAAGAAACAAGCCAAAATGCGCATGACGGAGGTTCCCAAATACAGCTGAGTAGGGAAATAAATTAATCAAAGACACAACAAAAGAAACCGAGAGACACCATTAAAAGAACATTTCCTGAAAGAACAGGCCCTGGACAGTCAATAAGTCTCCTTTAGCAGAGCAGTACCAACAGGTGTGCAGTACACAAAGAGCTTTTTAAAACTGACAAGAGACAGAAAACTAGCCAAAATGACAAAACGAAGGAACTCTCCCCTGAAGAATCTTCAGGAAGAAGTCACAGCCACAGAACTGCTAAAAATAGATCTAAACAACATAACAGAACAAGAATTTAAAAATCTTGCCATAAAATTAATCGTTTGGGTAGAAAATAGCATAAGATTAGAAACTGAGACAATGACTAGGGACTTTGAAAATAGGTGTGACAAGTTTAAAAAGGCTATAAGTGAGGTGAATAATAAAATGGAGGCAGCCACCTAAAGAATTTAAGAGGCAGAGAGAAGAATAGATGAATTAGAAGACATAGTTATAGCAAAAGAAGAAGCCAGAAAAAAAAAAAGAGAAAGAAATTGATCGAGGAACAGGAAAGGAGAATTCGAGATATGAGTGATGCAATCAAACGGAACAACATCCATATCATAGGAATTCCTAAAGAGGAAGAAAAACATAAGGATCCTGAAAGGATATTAGACCAAATTTTAAATGAGAATTTCCTCAATCTGGGGAAAGAAATAGACATTCAAATTCACGACTCACAAAGAACTCCCTTAAGACGTAATTTGAATTGACTTTCGGCATGATCTATCATAGTGAAACTGGCAAAATATAGATAAAGAGAGAATTCTGAAAGCAGCTAGGGAGAAAAGGGCCCTAACATCCAAAGGGAAACCTATCAAAGTTGTCACAGACCTATCTAGTGAAACTTGGCAGGCTAGGAAAGAATGGCAGAAAATCTTCAACGTGATGAACAGAAAAAACATGCAGCCAAGAATCCTTTATCCAGCAAGCCTATCATTCAAAACAGAAGGAGAGATAAAGATGTTCCCAAATAAACAAAAATTGAGAAAATTCATGACTACCAAACCAGCCCTACAAGAAATCCCAAGAGGGACTTTATGAGGGAAATGTTGCAAAGAATACAAGACGCCAGAAACAGTACTATAAACATAAAATTCTAGGAAGAAAACAATGACTCTAAACCCGTATTTTTCAATAATAACACTGAATGTAAATGGACTGAATGCTCCAACAAAATGACACAGGGTAGCAGAATGGATAAAAAAACAAAATCCATCTATCTGATGTCTACAAGAGACTCATTTTAGACCTGAAGTTACCTTCAGGTCGAAAGTAAAGGGATCCAGAAATATCTATCATGTGAGTGGAAACCAAAAGAAAACCAGGGTACCCATACTTATATCAGACAAATTGGACTTTAAAGTAAAGGCAGTAACAAGAGATGAAGAAAGACATTATATAGTAATTACATGGTCTTTCCATCAGGAAGAGCTAACAAATATAAACATCTTTGAGCCAAATTCGGGAGCACCTACGTACATAAAACAATTATCACAGACACAAAAAATCTTATTGATAATAATATGCTAATTGCAGGAGACGTTAATACTCCACTGACAGCAATGGATAGATCAACCAGACAGAAAATCAATAAAGAAACAATGGACCAGAACGACACATTGGAACACAAGGAATTGATAGATATATTTAGAACTCTGCATCCTGAAGTTAGGAAATTCACCTTCTTTTCGAGTGCACATGGCACATTCTCCAAGATAGATCACATACTGGGGCATAAAGCTGTGGGGGATAAGCCAATGCACCCCAGTAGAAAGGTCCCGAGTAGGGGGTTGGTGTCAGCTCAATATCTATAAGAAAGAAGACAAACAACGTGAATGGTGGTAAAGCCACACTTTACTAAGATAGTCAGTGTCTTATATACCATGGGTGATTACATCATTTCTTTAATGATTACATAGTTCAAGGTCCTTGAAGTAAAGACATGCTCCCGAAAGGGTCATTCTTATGAGGGCAGTAGTTACAAGAGAGGGATTCCCTAATAATATTCTGCTTTTAAGCATATGCTGATCCTAAAAAATTCTACTTGAGGAGATTTACATTCCTTAAGGCCCTTCATCAGTTATTCATGGGCAAGATGCTTATCCTTTAATAAGCAAATCTTTGGCAGAGGATTGTGTTTACACCCAACAGCAGAAAAAGAGCTAGAAAACAAAGTAAGGGAAGACTGGCGTTACTGATTAACCCAAGTTGATTCAAAGCCTAAAATTTTATGTCTTTGCAAATCAATGAGAAAATCATAGACAGGATGAACAGAAGCCACATGTGCGTTATGTGGGAAGTTTTTGGCCTACTGGGCCCCAACACAAAGCAGCCCTCCATAAGTATAAATGAATTAAGATCATATCATGCACACTTCCAGATCCCAATGGTATGAAACTTGAAATTAACCACAGGAAAAGTCGGTAAAACCTCCAAAAATGTGGAGGTTAAAAACCACCCTACTAAAGAATGATTGGGCTAATCAAGTAATTACAGAAGAAATTAAAAAATATACAGAAACAAATGAAAAGGAAAATACAACAATCCAAAATCTCTGGGACACAAAAAAGGCAGTCCTAGGAGGAACGTATATTGCAATCCAGGACTATTTCAACAAACTAGAAAAAGCACAAATACAAAATCTAAGAGAGCACCTACTGCAACTAGAAGGGGAGGAGCAAAAGCACCTCAAACCCATCAGAAGAAAAGAAATAATAAAGACGAGGGCAGAAATAAACAATATAGAATCCAAAAAGACAATCGAGCAGTCTTTGAAACCAAGATCAATGAAACCAAGAGGTTTTTTTTTTTAAATAAATAAACAAAATTGATAAACCTCTAGCCAGGCTCCTCAGAAAGAAAAGAGAGAGCACCCAGATAGACAAAATCATGAATGAAAAAGGATGTATTACAACCAATCCCTTAGAAATACAAGCAATTGTAAGATATTACTATGAAAAATGATATGCCAGTAAGCTGGACAACCAAGAAGAAATGGACAAATTCCTAAATGCACATGAACCCCCAAAATTCAAATGGGAAGACATAGAAATCATGAATGGACCAATAACCAGTGAAGAAATTGAATCCATTATCAAAAATCTCCCAGTGAATAAGAGCCCAGAGACAGATGGCTTCCCGGAGAAATTCTACCAGACATTTAAAGCAGAGCTAATATCCATTCCTCTCAAACTATTCCAAAAAATAGAAATAGAAGGAAAATCTCCAAACTCCTTCTACGAAGCCAGCATCACCTTGATACCCAAACCAGAGAGAGACCCAGCAAAAAAAGAGACTACAGACCAATATCCTTAATGAACACAGAAGCAAAAATACTGAACAAGATACTGGCATATCGAATTCAACAGCATATTAAAAAAATTATCCATCATGATCAACTGGGATTCATTCCTGGGTTACAGGGCTGGTTCAATATTTGCAAATCAGTCAATGTGATACATCACATTAACAAAAGAAAAGATAAAAACCATATGATCCTGTCGATAGATGCAGGAAAAAACACTTGACAAAGCACAGCACTCTTTCTTAATAAAAACCCTTGAGAAAGTCGGAATAGAAGGAACTTACCTAAACATTATAAAAGCAGTTTATGTAAAGCCCACAGTGAATATCATACTCAATGGGGAAAAACTGAGAGCTTTCCCTCTGAGATCAGGAACACGACAGGGGTGCCCACTCTCACCACTGTTGTTTAACATATTGCTGGAAGTCCTAGCATCAGCAATCAGACAACAAAAGAAAATACAAGGCCTCAGAATTGGCAAAGAACAAGTCAAACTTTCACTTTTTGCAGATGACATGATACTCTACATGGAAAATCCGGCAGACTCCACCAGAAGCCTTCTAGAACTGATCAATGAATTCAGTAAAGTTGCAGGGTACAAAATCAATGTACAGAAATGGGTTGCATTCCTATGCACCTATAATGAAGCAGCTGAAAGAGAAATCAAGAAACTGATCCCATTCACAATGGCACAAAAACCCATAAAATACCTAGGAGTAACCTAACCAAGGATGTAAAAGACCTATATGATGAAAACTATAGAAAACTTATGAAAGAGATTGAAGAAGATAGCAAGAAAGGGAAAAACATTGCATGCTCATGGATTGGAAGAATAAACATTGTGGAAATGTCATTACTACCCAAAGCAATCTACACATTCAATGCAATCCCAATTAAAATTGCACAGGCTTACTTCTCAAAGCAAGAACAAACTATCCTCAAATTTGTATGCAACCCCAAAAGACCCTGAATAGCCAAAGTAATATTGAAGAAGAAAACCTAAAAGGGAGACATCATAATCCCAGACTTTAGCCTCTTCTACAAAGCTGTCATCATCAAGACAGTATGGTATTGGCACAAAAACAGACACATAGACCAATGGAATAGAATAGAGATCCCAGAACTGTACCAACAAATGTATGGCCAATTAATTTTTGATGAAGCAGGAAAGAGTATCTGGTGGAAAAAAGACTGCCTCTTTAGCAGGTGGTGCTGGGAGAACTGGACAGCAACATGCAGAAGAATGAAACTACACCACTTTCTGACACCATACACAAAAAGAAACTCAAAATGGCTGAGGGTCCTGAATGTGAGACAGGAAACCGTCAAAAGCCTCGAAGAGAATGTAGGATACAACCTTCTTGACCCCAACCGTAGCAATTTCCTACTCAACAGATCCCCAAAGGCAAAAGAAATGAAAGCATAATGAACTATTGGGACCTCATGAAGATAAAAAGCTTCTGCACTGCAAAGGAAACAATCAAGAAAACTAATAGGCAACCAACAGAATGGGAAAAGATAGTTGTAAATGACATATCAGATAAAGGGCTACTATCTAAAATCTATAAGGAATTCACCAAACTCAACACCCAAACAACAAATAACCCAGTGATAAATTAGGCACAAGATATAACCAGACACTTCCCAAAGAGAACATCCAGATGGCTTACAGGCACTTGGAATGTTGCTCAACATCACTCATCATCAGGGAGACAAATCAAAACCATACTGAGATACCACCTCACTCCAGTCAGAGTGGCTAAAATGAACAAATAAAGAGACTATAGATGCTGGCGAGGGTGTGGAGAGAAGGGCACCCTCCTACACTGTTGGTAGAAATGTAAACTGGTGCAGCCACTCTGCAACACATTACGAAGGCTCCTCAAAAAAACTATCGCTAGAACGCCCCTATGACCCAGCAACAGCACTGCTAGGGATTAACCAAGGGATACAGAAGTAATGATGCATAGGGGCACATGTACCCCAATGTTCATAGCAGCACTGTCAACAATAGCCAAAACATGGAGAGAGCCTAAATGTCCATCACCTGAGGAGCAGATCAAGAAGATGTGATATATATATACAATGGAGTATTACAAGGCAATGAGAAAGAATGAAATATGTCCATTTGTAGGAAAGTGGATGGACCTCGAGGTTGTCATGCTAAGCAAAATAGATCAGGCAGAGAAAGACAGATACCATATGTTTGCACTCATAGGTCTAACAGGAGAACAGGAGAAACCTAATGGAGGACCAAGGGGAGGGGAAGAGGGAAAGAGAGTTGGGGAGAGAGAAGGACACAAAACCTGAGAGACTATTGAATACTGAGAACAAATCGAGGGTTGAAGGGGGAGTGGGGGGAAGGAGGTGGTGGTAATGGAGGAGGGCATTTGTGGGGATGAGGACTAGGTGTTATATGGAAACCAATTTGACAATAAACTATTTAAAAATAAATAAAATAAAATGTAAAATAAAAGAAATAAATAAACATTAAATAAATAAAAATATTAATAAAGGAAAAAATAGATCTCCTGATTTTCACTTTGCTTGTCAGATAAAATGAAGTGCTCTGTTGATGAAGATACCAGATAGAACGTCCACATATTTTTATAAGGAATATGTGACATTAAAACCTAATTTAATAGTCTTTTCAAAAAAAAAAGACTAAGTGACTGGAAACAAAAAAAATGATTGAAAATTACCTGTAGTGATTTAGATTTTGGACTTAACAAACACTTCTATTAATGTGTTCCTGAAAGTATTGAGAATTTCACCATAGAAATTATGAAAATCAAATAATCCTGGATTCAATAAATATAGTTTCTCACTAAGATTTTAGTACAGGGGCTTAAAAGCAAACTAGATGTGGTTAGTGTTGTTTATTCTTTATCTTGAAAGCTCTGTGGACTGAGAAACTCCAAGGCAGACACCATGCTTTATTCTGTAATGTCTGTGCAGTGAATGTTTATAGAAAAGAAGAGGTTTTGAAGAACATTATCCTTGCTGGAGAATGAGTTGGGGCAGACCGTTGGGCAACAGCTCTCAGACAGACATGAACTAGTTTTGTTTTTGAAAATCAAACCAGACAACTCTGGAAATTAAAATCCTTCCTGAGATTTCTTTATAAATCAGTAGTTCTGGAACTTCCTGTCCTAGGTAATTAAGGTAGTGTAGATGCACAGGGATACTTAGCAAAGGAAAAGATCATAGCAGATTTGATTCAGAAGAGCAAGAAGAGAGGAGAGAGTGACAAGGGTCTCAGGTGGGGCAGACTTTGCAGGTGAGAAGAAAGGTGAAGATATCTTCAAGGAAAAGAGTGTGGAGGAAACATTTCAGGCAAGGATGTAGCAGTCATTATAGCCGGTTAAATGTTATACCTCCTACCAGGTTGTTTACCGACTGAGTAGTCAGGAGGTATTATGGATTCTATTCAGTCATTTGTCTTCTCTGGTTCCAAAGGAAGAGAGTTCAACAAACCCTTTGGAAGTGAGATGTCTTTTGTTCGTTACATGCCTCATACAAAATAAAAAATGGATATGTCTGTCTGATAAGGAAGTTTAACATCCAGGGGGGATACTGCAGGGTTACCTTTCTTATGTATTGGAGCCTCAATGAGGTAAGTGATGGCATTCCCATTGTAACATAAGGAAATAGGCTCTGAGAGGTTAAAACCATTGTCCCAGCTCACACAAGTAGCAGGATTCCCACAAGTTATCCAAATTTAAGATTTTAATTCTTAATTATGAAAAATTTCAAAAAGAGAAAGTATAATGGATTCCCCCATATTAATCTCTCCAATTCGAGTTACCAAGATTTTACCACATTTGATAAACCTATCCCCTTTTATTTTTCTATTTTTCTTTAATTTATTTTTACTTTTATTTGTTTTGAGGCAGGGAATGACACAGAGAATGGAAGAGATAATCCCAAGTAATTCTGGGCACAAAACCCAAGCCTAGCTGGTTTCATTGGAGAATTCTACCAAAAATTTAAAGAATTGTCAAAAATCTCTTCCAGAAAATAGAGGAGGCCAATATAATCCTGATACCAAAACTAGACAAAAACACTATGGAGGAGGAGGATGAAAGAATAGAATAGAACAGAATGAAATAAAAACTACAGTCTAAACAGTAAAATGAATACTTGAAGCAATCACAGAAATTTGATTATTTTGTTAGGTGTGAAAATGGCTTTGTGGTTTTCTAAGAAATAGTCAACATTTAAGACATGTCTATTGAAATATGTAGGTGTTAAATAATATAAATAATATACCAAGGATTTGCTTTAAATTATTTCATCAGTTAAAATGAAAAGTAGCGGGGCTCCGGGGCTCAGTCAGTTAAGCTTCTGACTCTTGATTTCAGCTCAGGTCATGTGATCTTGTTGTTTGTGAGTTTGAGCACCATTTCAGGCTATGCACTGACAGTGTGGTGCTTGCTTGGGATTCTGACTCCCTCCTCTCTGACTCTCTAAATAAGTAAGAAAGTAAGTAAGTAAACAAACAAACAAACATAGAAAAATTAAAAAAAAATAAAAAGTAGGGGTACCTAAGTGGCTCAGTCAGTTAAACACCTGGCTCTTGATTTCAGCTCAGGTCAAGATTTTGCAGTTTGTAGGATTGAGCCCCATGTTAGGCTATGTGCTGCCAGCTAGAACTTGCTAATGTTTTCTTATAGAATTTTTATAAGTTTTTGTTTGTTTGTTTTCATATTAATACATTTGTGATTTATTCTGGTATGAGTAATGAAGGTGTTTTTTTTCATTTTCAAATAGTAATTTTTACCAAAATTGGTTGTTAACATTCTTTCAATCACTGATCAGAAATAGTCTTTATAATATGCCAAATTTCCAAAAATATTTGAATGTATTTTAGAACTTTACTGTGCTCCACTTATTTCTCTGCTCTATCCCAAGGCCAAATTGTTTTAATCTGTATGGCCTTATAACATGCTTTTTAAAATGTATCTGTTATGGTTGACCTCATGCTGTTCTCCCTTACTCACTGCTGATGTTCATCATGATATTACTCTTCTAGTTCAGAATTTTTCTGGATATTTTGCATATAAATTTAGTAGAATTTATTTTCAAATTTCTTCCAATATCCTTGCCAATATTTCTATTTTAAATCACATTTAATATTATATTAAAATATTGGACAACATGCAGCCATATCTTTCCATTTATTTGTGTCTTCTTTTAAGACCTTTGTCATTCTTTGTGTAAGTTGTGTGCATTTTGTGTTTATTCTTAAGACTTTCAGGTTTCTGATTATTATTATAAATAAGATTATACATTATATTTTCTATCTAAATGTGTACTGGAAAGCTATCCATTTTATGTAATACACTCATAACCAGCCATCTTACTGAATTATATTACTGTTTTGAATAGTTTTTAATAATTTATATTTTGGGAATATATAATACTATACATCTGCAAGTGAAATCAAGATAATTTTCTAATTTTTATAACATTTATTTCTTTCTCTTGTATAATTGTTCTGGCTAATACTTTCAGAACACTGTTACATAATATTGGAGATAAGTTGCATTCATTTCCTTTTCTATTTGATAGAGATCATGTTAATGTTATATCATTAAGGGTAATCCAGATATTATTTTTTATATTTTTTGTTTGTTTAGATATCAGTAATGTATTCTAGATTTTGTCAAATGCCTTTTGGGAAAATATTGAGATATTACATTTTTTCTCCTTTGAGTGTTTTATATGAACATATTCCTTAATATTAAACTATTATTGTGTTTGTGGAAAGTACTAATCAAGTTTGTCTTGGTATAATTAATCTAGCAATACAAAGTCTGCAGATATTTATTCCTAATTACAATGTTGAAAGCTTTTTGAAAAGCAAACAAAAACAAAAAACAAAGAAACACCCAAATTCATCTGGCAATAAAACCTAATCCGAACTTATGCAAGATTATAGACTATTTATTTTAATTATTTTTACTCTATATACATTTTATTACTGAATTATTGAAGTGTTTGGATATTTGATGCTTTCCCAGATCCCAATAGAAAAGTTTCACAATAAACGATGAAAACACCACGTTACATTTCTAAAATTTAAACCACTAAATTCTGAAACAAATTTGGCCCCAGCAGTTGCATATGATGGATTGTAGACCTATAATACATTACAGAGTGCAGACAGAGAGGCTGGAAGCAGAGGGATCAATCTTTGAGATGGGCTTTGAATAATGAGTAATAGTTCACATGAGAAAGAAATGGCATTTTTGGCATGAAAAGAATTGGTATGTTTTGAGAAAAAGGAGTTCACTGTGGCTGAAGGGTAGGATGTGCAGAAGGAAAGAGTAATGGGAAATGAGACTAGTCAGATAAACTTAAAAAAATTATGAAAGCCTTTTCATGTTAAGAAGTGTGAACAAGGGCACCTGAGTGGCTCAGTCGGTTAAGCATCCAGCTTCGGCTCAGGTCATGATCTCACAGTTCATGGGTTCAGGCCCTGCGTCGGGCTCTGTGCTGACAGCCAGGTGGGAGCCTGGAGCCTGCTTCAGATTCTGTGTATCCCTCTATCTCTGACCTTCCCCTGGTCACACTGTCTCTCTCAAAAATAAATAAAAACCATTAAAAATAAAAAAAAGAAGTGTGAACTAAATATTCTTGTGCCTGAGATACTTTTACAATAATCTGAGGGTAGGGATGTGGATGAAGGTAAGTGTTGGTGTGAGCCACAACAGGAATTAGAGCATGAAGAGAAAGGAAACAAAAGAATAGTCACTGAAAATTTAGAGAATTTAAAATGGTAAATTCTACATCTATAAGCAGGTTTGGGGGGAAATTTTCTTTTAGGGACTAACAATCCCAGCCTTATAAAACAGTCTAGAAAAGCTAAGAATAAAGTCACGAAGGTAAACAGCAATCTATTGATGTTCTGATGGAAAAAGTCTTATCTAATTCAACAGGGAAGTGGGAGAAACCAGAGAAAAGGATTGTGACTCAGTAATATTTTCAAGCAGTTAAGATTTGAAAAAACTCCATGAAAATACCGTGAGGTATAAAACAAAAATTGACAAACATACTTGATGATACAACATGCAGCCACTGAAAGATCATGAATGCAAAATTCAAATATACCAGGGTTCAAATGCTATCCTTCCATGTCTGAGTCTGAGTTCCTTTACATGTAAGAAGCAGATGATAAAAGTATTTTTATATGACTCTTCTGAAGATTAATTCTATTAAATCAGATGAAATTTCATCTGTGTTGGCGCTACATTTGGGGAAAATTATGTTATCCAAATTTTCATCAAATTTGGAGAACAAATTCAGGACAGTCCATGTTAAATATATAAGTTCATAATGTGCTTGAAATTCTCTTTGTTATTGCCTAGAGACACTTCAAAAATAGGAAATGAAAGCAAAACTGAACTCTTAGGACTTCATCAAGATAAAAAGCTTCTGCACTGCAAAGGAAACAATCAAGAAAACTAATAGGCAACCGACAGAATGGGAAAAGATATTGCAAGTGACATATCAGATAAAGGGCTAGTATCCAAAATCTACAAGGAACTCACCAAACTTCACACCCACAAAACAAATAACCCATTGAAGAAATGGGCAGAAGACCTGAACAGACACTTCTCCAAAGAGGACATCCAGATGGCCTACAGGCACATGAAACGATGCTCGACATCACTCATCATCAGGGAAACAGAAATCAAAACCACACTGAGATACCACCTCATGTCAGTCAGAGTGGCTGAAATGAACAAATCAAGAGACTATAGATGCTGGCGAGGGTGTGGAGAGACGGCAGCCTCCTACACTGTTGGAGGGAATGTAAACTGGTGCAGCCGCTCTGGAAAACAGTGTGGAGGTTCCTCAAAAATCTATCCGTAGAACTCCCTTATGACCCAGCAATAGCACTGTTAGGGATTTACCCAAGGGATACAGAAGTGCTGATGCATAGGACCACATGTACCCCAATGTTCATAGAGGCACTTTCTACAATAGCCAAAACATGGAAAGAGCCTAAATGTCCATCACCTGATGAGTGGATCAAGATGTGGTATATACACACAATGGAGTACTACGTGGCAATGAGAAAGAATGAAATATGTCCATTTGTAGGAAAGTAGATGGACCTTGAGGGTGTCATACTAAGTGAAATAAGGCAGAGAAGGACAGATACCATATGTTTGCACTCAGAGGTCTAGCAGGAAAACAGGAGAAACCTAGTGGAGGACCAGGGGGAGAGGAAGAGGGAAAGAGAGTTGGGGAGAGAGAGAAATGCAAAACTTGAGAGACTATTGAGTAGTGAAAAAGGAACTGAGGGTTGAAGGGGAAGGGGGAGGGGGGAAAAGAGGTGGTGGTGATGGAGGAGGGCACTTATGGGGAAGACCACTGGGTGTTGTATGGAAACCAATTTGACAATAAACTATTAAAAAAAAGAAAAAATATAAAAGAAACCAAAAAAAAAATTAAATAAATATATAAATTGCCCATAAAAAATAGGTAGTAATTTTCCAAAAAAAATAACTTAATTACGGATTTTTGAAAAATATGAAGTATACTTCTTAGTCATATTTTATATAAGAATATCTTAATCTGTATTATATAAGTATGTAATATCATATATATGTATATGTATGTGTATATATATATATATATATATATATATATATATATATACACAGATGTATTAAATATTCTGCATTCAGTCTTAAAATCTAGATGAGGTTTCCCTGAAATGCACTCTTCTATCCATTCCAGTACCATGCATTCTGTGTTGGTTGGGCCTTTTGTCTACAGGTTTATAGATCAGAAATGTGACTTTCTCTACCAGACACAGCCTCCTGGAACCTTCTAAATATACCACTTTCACTTTTAGTGTTCCTAGCTCTGGAAGTAGTCCTGCTAGACCAGTCTGCCTTTCCCAGCTTCCTTGGAATAATGATAAACACAATGTTTGACTTCTTGGTACAAAATTTATCATCTTCTTCCCATATAAGAAGGAGAAATTTCACGGTCTTGGAGGTGCAATATGTTGATTAAGTTAAAGCAAGGTTGTAGTAGGTTAGGTAATGGCACATACTGGTACCAAGAAGGATGAGCAGGAGAAAGTTTTCCTGTTATGTCAGATCATCCACCTAAGTCCTTACTCTTAGTCTAGTGAATCGTCCCATCTAGCTGGCGAATCTTTCCTTGGGCTTCTCAGCAGCAGCGCCCAGTCCAGGAGGCATCAGAAGAGACAGCCTCCGCGCCCCCATCCCCTCCTCCTGTGCAACCCTGGATGGTAGGCCAGCCACAAGAGAGACAGCCCCCGCCCTCTCCCCCAGTGAGATCCTGGATGGAAGGCCAGCCATGTGAGCGGCAGGATGTCTCATCTCTGGCGGTAGCATTAAAGTGCATGGAATAGAATCTGGAAGCAAAGTGGAGATTGGGAAGTGCAGTTTGGCTCACCCATGGCACAGGGAGATTGACTCAAGAGAGCAGCTTGCAATGTTTGGTTCCAGCAGAGCTTGGGGAGTCACCATTCCTCTCCCCGCAACCACCAAAGTGGGCCTTGGAGAGCACCCTCCCCCGACACACCTACCTA